>JACXGJ010007054.1:0-31871 GCA_016801105.1 Esox niger | reverse complement strand
GAACCTCCTACTTCTACCCTGGACATCCTATCTACACCCTCCAGCCTCCACCTCCAACTGTCCTACCTCTACCGTGGAACCTCCTACTTCTACCCTGGACATCCTATCTACACTCTCCGTCCTGCACCACCGCTACACATCAGAAAGTGGCTGGTTAGGAGAACCAGCAGAATTAGGAGAATTCGGTCAATGTTAAGAAAAAGGTTAGGGGTTAGCTAAAATGGACAAAAAGTAACAATGTTCTTGTGAAATAACATTGACATCCTTTCTCTACATGACAACGTAAGAGCTTCTGTATGCTTGTAGTTGGTGTGAGTTAGTCAAGCGCTCCCATAGGGGAGGAAGGGGGTAACAGCATTAAATATTATTGCCTTGTCCTTTTCCACCTGCCCTGGCTCTGTCTGGGTGTTTCTGCCGATTTTCTCATTCCACTGGATTCTCAGTCCCTCTCTCTCGTTTGCCTTCCCTCGCTTGGAGAAATAGATTTTAAAATGTACCATCTTACTTCGCCCAGCTCTGACATGTAGTATTAGTGCCACTATTTTGTTGAATGTCTGTGGCAGGAGCACATCCCCAGAGTAACTACCAATTAGCCTGATGGAAACTAGAATCAAAGAGAGACTTTTAGTACCCGATACTTATTCATGAAAAGATAGGCTAACGTCAAAGGGCACTGCCAGCTTTAAGATACCACACCTACATTTGGTAGTGATTATAAGGCTGGCCAAATACTTTAATGACTGAACCTTTAGTGAAGCCCACATAATGTTTAAAGTTAAACTACTCCACACATGAAAAGTCATCAACACCACGTATTCACCTCAATCTGAGGCAATATGAATAAAACTTAATGCTATTGGGCCTATCTCACATAAGCTAACTGAATGAAGCCAGTATATAGTTCAGTAGTAAGGTCAACCTAGTGAATGCCAGATGTTTCATCAACCACTCATTGGAGCACTGTTCCATCGAGCTGTTTTTAAATGGTGGACAGAGGGGTTTTTAAAGGGTGGGCTTGTAGCCTGCCAGTGTAGCAGATGACAGAATATTTAAAGGACCTGCCTTTTTCCACTGAAGTTACTCTGTATTGGGGTGTGTCTACAACCAGTGGCTGCACGCTCATCAACCAATCAGCATTCAGCTGCTGTAAGTAGGAGGTTTGGGCTGGCCTAATGATTAACTTGTTGTTCAAACTTCTCTTTATGACATATATACATTACAAAGTTAGCCTCAATGGCAAAAATCCAACAACATATCTGAGTAAATGCAATCCCTGCCGAGAAAATGACAACAACAATCAGTTATTCTTATATCCCAAAAAACTGACAAATCCTTCAGTCATGGTGACAATAAAAGACAGTTCAAAAGCATGAAGATGATAAATTTAGCGATTGAACTGCTGCAAATTATAACCTGATTAACAGTGATCCTTCAATAAAGACATTTACCAAAAAATTAAGAAATCTAGCCTCACTGTGTAAATGGTTATTATAACCTATACGAAATATGTCAGATTTGGCTGTGTCATGTGTTTACCTAGAGAATAAATTAGTCGTCCTAGTTGGCAGATCATTTAACCTAACAATTTCTGTGATGAACAGAACTGACATCACCCATGGAAGGCTGTGTACTACTCCTTCTGATTGGTGGAATGTTCCGGAATGTTCCGCTTGTCTGTAACATTTTCACCTCTTAACTGCCAGAACCACAAACAGTGTGTCTGTGTGTGTATGCGTGCATATTGGAATTTCATTCACTCAACCACAGAGCCACAGTGTTACGAAATATTTTCAGGTGAACGGAAGAGAACAGTTTTTTAAATATTTGTACTCATTGAGATGATTCAATTATTTGTCAATTTTACCCTTCAAAAAAATTCAGATGATGATTTTTACTCAACATTTTATTTGACATTTTTTAGGATAATCAAAGACAGAGAGAATTTTGTGATTTAACTCAGACTTCAAAATAAATCGGTGTTCTGATTCAGATCAAAAATGGAAATGTTGAACTCTTGGTACAGATGGAGAGGCTTTGGTAGATAAGATGTGTATTTAAAGCTTCATTTTAGATGTACAGGAGGAGGTCCACCCATAAATGAGTGACAGAGAAATATACTCTTGGAGAGGATGGAAAGATGTCTCTTTCTAGAAATGCAGTGACACAGAGGCAAACACTGCAAAATGCAATGTTTGCTTTACAAAACCTCTGCATACTCTTAGTGAACTGAGCACTGTGCCCAAAAATGCGTGCCTATAAGAGATGGACTGGTACAGGATCAGAAGTATTAACAATATGCCAAATGATCTACACAGATTTATTTTGTTTCGTTTAAATTGGTGTCAGCTCAGAATGGAAGCTGACCATAAGGCGGAGAGGGACAGAGAAAAGGAAGGAAAGAGAGAGGAACAAGGGAAGGAAAGAGTGTACTTCTGGGACTCCTGAGGTATTCACTATAGTTCTGGGGGAATGGAGGGTTAAAGAGAAATCACAAATAATTTATCATCGAGCTGTGACACTTCTCAGCCTTTTGTTGCTATGGTAGCCATCTTTTGAGTGGCACGAACGGTTAAGACACTTGGAGATGGACAGTCATGTGGGATTACAAAGCAGACATCTGGTCATGGAATCAGGAAGCAGGTGTGGTGACCCAATATGCCATGTGATGTCCTTTCACGTGCATGCTGGCAAACACACACACACGCATTAAACAATAGTTATTTAATCTGGGATGAAGGGAATGCAGTTCTTCTCGGGGTGTGCAGAGTGTATGGTAGAATCCGCGGAAAAAAGGGAAATCAAACAGTCATCTGGAGTTCCATCTGGAATCATTCGGAGATGACTGGTCTACATCAACACTCTAGAACCCTCTTGTAGAACCCCCCTCCACTCAGCATGTTGGCAACTTTCCAGAATCAAAAATTATCTTCCTATGTTCAGAAATCGAAGTGCTTCTGTTGATGGTCAGCCATGTTTAGTTCAAGATGTGTTTAGGGTCAAGCTCTGATAAAACCCTGTGGATTTCTCAAAGGTCAGAGTAGATGAAAACAAAGGACTGAAAGGCCTATTGACTAGCGGACAACAAGGTGAAATACAACCTATGGCAATCAAAGAAAATGTTTCATTTGCTCTTAGTGAGGTCAGGATACACACATAGAGAAACACACAAATGACGCTGAGAAACAGTGGCTAGGTTTGGAGAATGTCACGTCTATGCCCCACTCTGCCATGTACACCAGCTATTTGAACAAGAGGGAGCTTGGCTGGTAGTCAATCATATTGAAGGGGACCCATTCTCTCCCCGGTCTCTGACCTGTCCTCAGCTCTGCTCTCTGGCATGTCAGCTGGCTGACCCCAGCTGTATCAATAAAGGCCAGCGCTGTTACAATAGTCCACCCCAGGTCTAACCCCGCTAACCCCTGACCCAACCCAGACCCTCCTGAACAAAAAACACATTCCTTTCTATCTAATGGTCTGGTATGCCAGTTGAACGTGAGCCAATCCTGACCCGTTTAACCCAGACCAAACCAGGCCAGTTTAACTCAGGCCAATCCAGGCCAGATTAACCCAGGCCAATCCTGACCCATTTAACCCAGACCAAACCAGGCCAGTTCAACTCAGGCCAATCCAGGCCAGTTTAACCCAGACCAAACCAGGCCAGTTTAACTCAGGCCAATCCAGGCCAGTTTAACCCAGGCCAATCCAATCCAGTTTAACCCAGACCAAACCAGGCCAGTGTATGGCCTTTCTTCTTAGGTTCGGCTTCAGACTTCTTATGACCTTTAGTTCGGGAAGGTCTTTGACATTATACAGTAACTTAAAAAAGTGTTCAGACCTTTTACATATCTCCACACTTCATTGTTTTACAGACTTAATTTATAATTGATTAAATATATTTTGTTATGTCAATCTACAAATAATATCCCATAATGACAAAACAAAAACCCCTTTTTAGAAATGCCAGTTTTACAGAAAATACAATTACTGATATCTCATGTACATAAGACCCATTGTCATGACACTCCAAACTGAGCTTATGCATCTATTGGACCTGATTGTAGTCCACTAAGTCAATAGCTAGAGCATTACAATGTCCAGGAGCACAGTTGGCTCAGGCATTGTGAAATGGAAGAGGTTTCGAACCACAGAGACTCTTCCTAGAGCTGGCAGTCCAGCCAAACAAACTGGGCAAGAAGGGAGGACACCAAGAACACAACGGCCACTCTAAAACTCTAACAGAGCTTCAGAGTTTCTCTGCAGAGATGGGACAATGTGCCAGAAGGACAAACATCTCTGCAGCCGCAGATCAAATCAAGCCTTCGTATTGGTGTTGCTAGACAGAAGCCACTCCTGAGTAAATCGTATGAGATGACGTGTGAAGGACCGTAGCAGCATTGGGAGAAAGATTCTCTGGTCTCTGGCTGGTGTTCAAAAGGGCTGCTTTTCCAGTCATTAAAGAGACATTGGAGAGCCTTTTGGCTGAGACTCTCCTGGAGTGGCTGTTCCTCCTCTCCATTTAGCGCACTTTATTTTTGATTCTCCAATGTCTCTTTGTTTTTTACGATCTGCTGTTCTCCACACAACACATAATTTCACCCATTCATTCCACTCATCAACTCACTACATCACTGATATACTGACTATCTCGCCTAATTAGTTAAAAACATATTTGATGACTTTCTATTCAATGTGTGGACTCCCATGTTATCATGACTTTTGTGCTGAGGTCATGACAGGCCTGAATGTCAAATGCTACCTCTGGTGAAAGCAAGTTCATCCACACTGGTGGGAGGAGCATTCTGACTGGGGGATTGGTCAGGTTTGAAGGATGGAGGAATGCTGACTGGGGGATTGGTCTGGGTTGAAGGAAGGATGCTGACTGGGGGATTGGTCTGGGTTCAAGGAGGGATGCTGACTGGGGGATTGGTCAGGGTTGAAGGAAGGATGCTGACTGGGGGATTGGTCAGGGTTGAAGGAAGGATGAATGCTGACTGGGGGATTGGTCAGGTTTGAAGGAAGGATGGATGCTGACTGTGTGATTGGTCAGGTTTGAAGTAAGGATGAATGCTGACTGGGGGACTGGGCGGGTTGAAAATACCAGAGAGCATCATGGGCCAGACATGCCTAAAAGACACACAGAATAGCTCACTCTGTTAACTTTCATATTATATTTATGCATATTTATTTTCCATGCAACACCATTTTCATAATCTAACTTAATTTCCTTTAACAATGTTTTTTATTATTTTCTGTTAACAACAAAAACAACAAAAAATCCCTTTTAAGTGAATTACCCAACGGAATTGTTTCAACACATATTTGCCTTAAAACATAACTTCTAACTCAACACAGTAAGCTATATTACATAAGTTATGTTGTTAACAACAGTTATTAGGGCAGCCACAAGTCTAGGAAATTACTTTTGAAGATTTTCATTCAAAGCAAATGTTGGTATAATTGCTGTCATCTAACTTCATTCAGTATATTTTTTGTAATACATGCTTTCAACGACAGCTATTCCAGCAGCCCAGACCCAACAAATCAACTTTTAAGGCCACTCACTCAATATTAACAGGAGAGCCTCCTGTTGAAGCAGTGGGTGGTAGATGTTCGTCAGTGAGGCTGCTTGGAATTTTAGCTTCGGGTGACAGTTTTTTTTATTTGGCCACATGCTTGCTCTGGAAGTGCCTCTGCAAATTGAACTCTTTAAAAACTGCCATGTTAGCTTTACATATTAAGCAAGTTCCTTTACCTTCCACATCTGCAAATGCATTTTTCCTGTACATTCTTTTTGAAATGCTTTCGTTATCAACTGTCCTAAGGTATGCTCATTTCCAGAGATCGCTAGCCACCAACTGCGTAAACTTTCGTGCGTGAATTATGGTGCTGATCCCTATGTATCATAGCAACGCAAATAACCTGTTTCAACATAAATGTATTTTGAACAGACAGTAGGATACTGATGAAGTTATTACAGGGAGTGCCATGGGACTATTCATTCGCAATAAAATATATATACAGCAGTAAATAAAGTAAAGTAATCTGCCGACCTCGTCATGTATTTTTGTTTTGTATTATTTTTTAAGTTTTTACTGTATTGCGGTCCAGATAGAATTACTCATCCGGCTCGGGGGCTTTATTTTGCCAAGGTCTGTGCTAGAGGCATCCTCAAGAAGACTGTAAGATGGGATTGCTGCCAAAGTGCTTCTACAAAGTAATGAATTTATGGTTTGAGAAGGGATCTGAATACTGAATACTCAGCCACTGTATGTCTCACCCTGGGTTACCAGGTGGTGGGTGGAAGGTTATAGAGTCTCACCCTGGGTTACCAGGTGGTGGGTGGAAGGTTATAGAGTCTCACCCTGGGTTACCAGGTGGTGGGTGGAAGGTTATAGAGTCTCACCCTGGGTTACCAGGTGGTGGGTGGAAGGTTATAGAGTCTCACCCTGGGTTACCAGGTGGTGGGTGGAAGGTTATAGTCTCACCAAGGTTATAGTGCTACATCAATGGTCTTCAGGGTTGCTGAGTCAGCAACAGGTTAAAATCCAATGCAAAAACACATACAGACAGACAGACAGGCAGACAGAAGTGCAGGCCTACACACACAGACAGACAGGCAGGCACATAGTCAGGCAGACAAAAGCAAGAACCGAAAAGCATGAAAGTGCACACTGTCATTCAAGTAGACATGACCACACAAAGTTATACACACTTTATAGAAGAGTTCCACCTGGACTTTTTCTTGGCAAATGTATGTTGATGAACATGCCTGGTTGTCAAACCCCTTCAAACCACTGATGTTCCTGGTATTACTTTTCTGACAAATTTGGACATATTTGCTTGGAATACTCAAGAGCCAGGGTCAATTACATAGAACTGACTGGTCCAGTTAAGATGGAGCTGACTGGGCCAGTTAAGACTGTGCTGATTGGGCCAGTTAAGACCGAGCTGACTGGGCCAGTTAAGACGGTGCTGATTCGGCCAATTAAGACAGTGCTGACTGGGCCAGTTAAGACGGAGCTGACTGGGCCAGTTAAGACGGAGCTGACTGGACCAGTTACAATGGGGCTGGCTGGGCCAGTTACACAGAGCTGACTGGGCCAGTTAGAACAGATTTGACTGAGCCAGTTGACACAGAGCTGACTGTTGCTTCAGTATAGCTTTATCTGTTCAGTTGACATGGATCTGACCAGTCCAGCTGACACAGATCTGACCGGGCCAGTTGACACTTAACTGACACTTTAACCTTCCACCCTGGCCGGGCCAGTTGACACAGATCTGACCTGGCCAGTTAAGACGGATTTGTCTGAGCCAGTTGACACAGAGCTGAGTGCTGCATCAGTATAGCTTTATCTTAGTGAAGTAAGTTATTTCAGCTTGCTTTTGATGTATATCTAGCGAATAAGTCGAAAGACTGAAGGAGGACTTGTCACATTATCTGCATCGACAGAGTGGACATCTTGATCAACCAATGTCAAAGCAGTTGTTCATTTAATCTGGGGAGTGTAACATGGATCGCGTGTCAGTGATGTACTTCTAGTATTATTTGCATCCCGGAAAGACGGTAAAAGTGTAGCTTGTCATAGATAGAATGTAAAATGGGATTGTGTCCTATTTGTCCGTTAGCCAAGGACCTGTCATGTTTCTCCGTTAGCACAGGTCTTAGGAATACAAGTGTGAATCCACAGCCTATGTTTAAAACTTAGCCCAGGATTAACAGATTCTAATGTGAACACAGGCTAAACTAACACAGGGCCAGTCTTAGCCTGGGGCGAAGACACACGCTCACAGACACACACACTGGGGTCGAACCAGAAGTCCTGCTCGGTGACCGTCCTCCCTGAGAGACTTTTACGTTGCGTTGCTCAAATGTTCGCGGACGTTCGAGTAGAACGGATGTGGACAGTTGCTGAGGTCATTCATAAGTGTGTGTCCTGGTGAAGACCAATGGTGTGCGATGCTTGATGCACCAATAATGCATCATTTACACCAATAATGTAACAGTTCTATATGTCAGCATTAGCTGATTTAAAACAACAATGGACATTATTATTCCCCTAATTCTCTCCTTCTCACTCACTTCATTTCTTCCTCTCTTCCTCTCACTCCCTCTTTTCCTCCTTCCTCTCCCTTTCCCTCTCGGGGAAGTCTGAAAGATTCAGTGACACGTGCCTGGACCAGTAAAACCAAACTCTTCCAGACATCTTTGAAGAGAGAGAGTCACAGAGAGACAAGAAACAAGAGAGGAAGGGAGACTACTGCTCCCCAACCTCATCTCTGTGAGATGTTTCCATGAAGGAGGTGTCCAGCAGCTTTGGAGCACATCACATTCTTCTATTTTCCTCTCACAATCTAAAACTTTTCTAGTTCAAAAAATCACTTAATTTCATCACTCTTACAATAATTTCTCCACACTCTTTCCTCACTTCACTTCAAAGCTGAAACAAGAGTTGACTCTCATGTGTCTTTCCCAACAACAGCAGGTAAGTGTTTGCGGAAAGAAAATAGATTTGAAAAGTGTTCTTTGGCAGCTCTTTCGGTACAGGTAGAACTTTTGTAAGGGTAGAGGGTTCTGCACAGACCCAACATTTGTTTAGCCAGAAAATACTTTTGAAATCCTCTTTTTCAAATTGCCAGTGACTTCAATTAATTAGAGAACAGAAAAATCATGTACTGAAAGCATAGCTCCTAACTTCTGACTGGACCGGACAGTGGCACGTAACTTGCTGATTTTTCCCCTGGCTGCCACATCAGTGTTAGAGAGCTATCGGCCAACGCAAACAAGATACATGTCCGCTGTTGACTGATGAGCTTCGTGAGAGAAACACACGTGCGCACAAACACACATACACACATTTTTGCACACATGGGCCATTTTTGGCTATGTCCTTATGTCATTAGTGCAAACGCCAGAGAATTCAGTTACAGGCACAACACTGGTTGGTTACTTTATTGCCAAACTGGAGATAAGTCCCCCACATCACTCCCAGACAGACCTCACTGAAGCACACTGAGTGAAGAGGAAAAAAACACAAATATGTATTTTCAACATCGAGCTCAAAGCAAATAATGTATTGCAACTAAGACTTCAGCTCACTATAGCGACCTTTGGTCGTGATTCATTATGTTCTGCCTTGGTAATCCTACTCCTTTTCTAGGTACAGTTCTGAACCCGTTATGAATCCAGGGCCTGTTGTTGGAAAATTTAAGCTGCGAAGTAGTGTCTTTTGGATTAGAGGTAAACTATCCATCTGATTTGTTCGACACCACCTCTCTCCTGTCTGACCCAACGGGTGATGTCACAGTCTTTTGTTATTGCACTGTTAATTCCATATGGCATGAGTTTAGGTCTTTCCTCCTGTGTCCACTGCACTCTCTCCTGCTGTCTCACTCTCTCTTTTTTCTCAGTCTCTCCGCTCTCTCACTTTGTCTCCCTTTCCCTTTCTCCCCTACCTACTTTAAAAGGTTCCCATCCTCTGCTTTATTTTCAGTTAGCCCCTCCCCCTACATTCTTCTTTTTCACCGTATGACATTTTCCCACCCACCCACCTCACCTCTCTCTTTCTGCACTCTACATACCTCTCTCTCCTTCTCACATCTATCCTTCACTCGCTCTCAAAATGTCTGATTACCTTTCCAGACAAACTCTATTCCAGAACAACTCGACTAGATTCATTGTCCGATTCCTCAATCTTCCTCCAGGCTCTTTTGTTTTAAAGGATTTTAATTGAAAATTAAAAGTGTGGTTAAGAGACACTTATGGAGAATGAAATATTAAGATTGCCTCACTCTCGGTTCAGGTTTTACAGTACAAGTAAATACTTGACCAGAAAACACTATCCTGCTCCTCACAGAATGAAACTGAATGCACAAACCAACCCTATAGACCTTCTTGCTGCTCCAAAGTAAAATCAAAACAATGAAGTTATTATTCTCTACTTGCATAAGTCCAACAGAACACACAGGGCAAGGTCTATCCAAATGACACACTTTTGACACTTAGGTATAAGGGTGTTTATTTTCATTACCTAGATTGAAACTGTAAGGGACCCTTTCATCTTTGACCTTTCACCCATTACCACTCAGCCTGTAGGAAGGAAACATATCAGGCATAAATGCACGCATACACAAATAAACTCAAATCCAATTTCTCCCAGACGCCCTCCATCTTGCTTCCAGGTACAGTATGAGCCAGGCTCTCTGGCTTCCTGTAACATAAGGAATGGAAGTCAGTCCCTAGCCAATCACGTTTGTTTTCCTGATGGGCTGAATAGAAACAGATTCAAATACACATCCTGACACACACACACACACACACACACACACATCATTCCCTTCTCATAAATTTTGGTACGAGTAGTAAAAGCATGCAGACCTCAGATATCAGAACCAGTACATCAAGGAACAGGTACAGTTCACCGCACAACCAGCGGATTGCCTGAAAAGACAAAATGTCTCCCAGCCAACACTGACGCTGTCCTCTAAACACAGCTGATATTCCTGCATCTAGAGAGCACCGCATATACTAGAACTTTAAATACAGTTGCTGGTCATATAATTAGAATATCATAAAAAGTTTATTCATTTGAGTAATTTCATTCAAAAAGTGAAACTTGCAAAATGTATACAGTCATTCCACACAGACTGATATATTTCAAGTGTTCATTTCTTTTATTTTGATGATTATAACTGACAACTAATGAAAACCCCAAAATCAATATCTCAGAAAATTTGAATATTGTGAAAAGGTTCAATATTGAAGACACCTGGTGCCACACTCTAATCAGCTAATTAACTTTAAATGGTCTCTCAGTCTAGTTCTGTAGGCTACACAATCATGGGGAAGACTGCTGTCTTGACAGCTGTCCAAAAGATGACCATTGACACCTTGCACAAGGAAGGCAAGACACAAAAGGTCATTGCTAAAGAGTCCAGCTGTTCACAGAGCTCTCTGTTCAAGCACATTAATAGAGAGGCGAAGGGAAGGAAAAGATGTGGCAGAAAAAAGTGTACAAGCAATAGGGATAAACGCACCCTGGAGAGGATTGTGAAACAAACACATTCAAAAATGTGGGGGAGATTCACAAAGAGTGGACTGCAGCTGACCTTAACCCTATAGAAAATCTATGGGGTATTGTGAAGAGGAAGATGCGATACGCCAGACCCAACAATGCAGAAGAGCTGAAGGCCACTATCAGAGCAACCTGGGCTCTCATAACAC
This sequence comes from Esox niger, assembly GCA_016801105.1. NCBI lineage: Eukaryota > Metazoa > Chordata > Actinopteri > Esociformes > Esocidae > Esox > Esox niger. The sequence continues at coordinate 20,650 of JACXGJ010007054.1, read as the reverse complement.
CTGAGCAGTGCCACAGACTGATCGACTCCATTCCACGCCTCACTGTTGCAGTAATTTAGGCAAAAGGGGCCCCAACTATGTATTACGTGATGTACATGCTCATACTTTTCATGTTCATACTTTTCAGTTGGCCAACATTTCTAAAAATCATTTTTTTGTATTGGTCTTAAGTAATATTCAAATTTTCTGAGATACTGATTTGGGGGTTTTCATTAGTTGTCAGTAATAATCATCAAAATTAAAAGGAATGAACACTTGAAATATATCAGTCTGTGTGGAATGACGATATACATTTTGCAAGTTTCACTTTTTGAATGGAATTACTGAAATAAATCAACTTTTTTATGATATTCAAATTATATGACCAGCACCTATACAGTTGTACCTGAATTCTGTAGGATTAATGCTCTCCATACTGACTGTAAAACAATGCATGCAAACACACACACAGACACACAGACACAGACACACACAAAGACACAGACACACATACACAAACACACACACAGACACAGACACACAGACACAGGAACAAACACACAGACACAGACACACACAAAGACACAGACACACAGACACAGACTTCTGACATATTTCTGGGACTGTGACATGTTTATGTCTTTTTAAAGATTTCCTACTGTCCCTCCCTCCCTGCACTGCCAACAGACTGGATATGAACACACACACATCTACACACACAAACACACACACACACACACACACACATAGACATCCACATAGACACACACATGCCAATATAAACACCCACAGAGACACACAGACACACACCCACATAGACACCCACAGGAACAACTCAATAAGAAACCAGCAGTTTGATTTCAATTCATGAAACAATGTTGGAACACAATGCATTCATAATACATTTCTTTACAAATAAACACTTCTTCCGAAAGTATAAGTTACGCATTAAAAATACATTTCAAAATGTATGAGGAAAATATTTTAGATGTAATCTAAAATGCATCTTTGTAGTATTTGTATGTATTAGTTTTCTTCTGTCCATATGGGTACAGTTTAAGCTACTGTAGACCGGGACGTTGAGTTCCTGGATTCAATAGGATTTAAGAACACCACAACATGTCAAAGCAGACAGGCAATTAGTTATGGGTTCCTCTACTCCTTACAGGCAAAAAGAAAGTCAAATTACAATGTGATTCAAATCACAAAGCAGTGAAATACCAAATTCCAAAACAAACTTGCACGGTTATTCCTAGATCTTTTATGGTGTCGTTGTGAGTTAACTGAGGTCAGTTTTCTGGGAAGAAATTGAATATAACATTACTGTTTTTTAGAGCTGGCACTCAACGCGACATGATCCAATTACATTATACAGATTCTGTATCTGTATAATATATACCCACAGCATCAGGAACTGTTAATTACTGGTAATGGGCATTGCTTGTAGGCTGCATGATCATTGGCTGACAGTATTTAAAAATTCCATGAACGTGGCACACATAATTGCTAATATTATTTGTCGGAGAGGAATGTTACAAACTGAACTTCAAGAACGTCTGGAAATTAAATGTATTTCTTACACTTCCTGAGACATTCTGTGGATTGAGCACACGTATGTCACTAAACCCGATTTACATTTCACACACTGAACTTAGACCAGTCCCGTCTAAATTCATGCATGAGAGTTTGCTCTTAGCTCAGAAGTTATTGGTATTGAAATAAATGTGTCTGCATAGTGGTTTCAAACTTCAAATGGGTATTGGATATAAATACATAGTCTCTGCCTACAGTGTCTTCAGTCTTGTCTTCAGCATGTGAAAGCCGTGCCAAATTGAATTCAGACTGGGTGATTGACCTGGCCAGCCAAGAACATTCCAACCATGGTCCTGAAAACTCAACGGTAGCTATGACAGTGTGTTTGGGGTCATTGTACTTCTGAAATGAATTTAGAGGCATTTGGATGTCTCTGTGCGGGTTACCCGTTTCTTTACACTTCACAACTCACCATGCTACTGCTGTCATCAGTTACATCATCAATGAAGACAAGTGAGCCAGTTCCAGTGGCAATGATAATGTCCGAAACACAACAAAAACCACTCCATCCTATTTCATAGATAGTAGTTCATGGAGGCCAGTCATTTTTTCCACACACTTCCCTGGGTTTCTGCACCATGCAATGTGGCCTCTGGAGTTCGTCCAGTGTCGTCCTCTTTGTATGGAAGTGGCTGACACACACACGCCCGACTCCTGGAGACTGTTGCTGATCTGTCAGTTGGTTTTGTCATCCATAATGCTTCGCCTGTTTCGAGTCGATGTTGTTTGATTTGTCTGCCTCACGATGGCCAGTTTTATTTGCATTTAACGCTTCTTTGGTCTTCATATTTCAGACAACAAATACAAAGTGTGGAATCAAAACCAGACATTCCCATCTCTCCGGTGCGCACACAATCAATGCAACCCAACACATCAAACAGATAAGAAAAAGCTGTGGAGCCGAATCTAGCTAATAACTCTAACTAGTTAGTCTGTTTAGTTATTTATTTAGTGTAGTAGTTGGTGTATTTAGTTATATATTTAGTGTAGTAGTTGGTGTTTTTATTTAGTTATTTTTTTAGTGTAGTAGTTGATATATTTAGTTATAATTTATTTAGTGTAGTGGTTGGTGTATGTATTTATTTAGTTAGTAATTTAGTCGAGTAGATGGTGTATTTAGTTACTTATTTAGTGGCGTATTTAGTTATTTAGTAAGTTAGTCTCGGTCAAGGTAGTCTAGTGTTTTTGTTAGTTAATTAAGATGCATTGAGTACAAGGCACAGTCAATGTGGGTTAGATTCGGATCCTCTAAACTACAACTTATTATATGACCTTCCAGTCATCACAGTCCTGTTTCACTTTTCTGGGTAGGGGAGACTGCTTTCAATCAAATGTAATTTTATTATAAACAATTTGATTTAAAAAATCCTACATTTGGCAACTGTTTAGTAGTTTTAATCTGAGTGAATAATAGCCTCTCCATGCTAGCTGGGCTGCAGCTGCTCCAGTTGCCAATAAAGTTGTGGGAGGTTAGGTTCAAAGGTCAGGGGTCAGATCCCTGAGCACGGTCAAATTCGGCCCTGACTAGTGGGTTATAACCAAACATATTCCCTCCGTGGCTATTTGTGGTCCACAACATGCAACAAGGTTTCGAATTGGCCCGCGTCATGCATCTCTGAGAGCTAACCAGTTAGCTAGCTCGTCTACGTATGCTGCAGTTTTTTCTAGGGTCGACTGGAGCCACATCAGAGGACCGTGGATAGTAAGGTTGTGCACAATGGTAGTTGTGGTGTCTTTTGGTTCTATTCTGGGGTTAGTGTGTGTGTGTATGTGATTACTGCACTGTAGAGTTCCAACTTTGTGTGTGTGTGTGTGTGTGTGTGTGTGTGTGTGTGTGTGTGTGTGTGTGGGTGTGCACGTGTGTGTGTGTGTGTGTGTGTGTGCATGTCTGTGTGTGTCTGTGTCAATTATAAAATATTTAGTTTTATGAACTATTTCAGTTTTTCTCTAAATTCTTCAATCGACTCTTCTGCCTCACATTTCCAATGAGCAAAACAAAATGACTGTGTAATAATTAATAAGAAGAGTAAAACCACACAGCTATAGATGATTCTATCAGAGTAGTGAATCAAAAAAATGATATATAGTTCAGTTCTTTCTCACTCATATATATATTTGATAAGGTTTTATCTGTTTTATAGCAAAACTGCCTGTTATAGAACTGGTTTCCTCAATAGGTGATATACCAGTCAGTCAGGCCCATCAGGTGATTTTATATGGTCACCTAGTTTTACTGAAATGTTTGTTTTCTGTACACGCTGATGAGCCAAAACATTATGACCACCTGCTTATTATTGGAATGATCCTCTGTGTGCCCGCCGAGGCATGGACTCTACAAGACCTCAGAAGATATCTTCACCTTGAACTCTTCATCATTTACCTCAAATAATTTTGGAACAATGTGTGCAGTTTGGCAAGACGCAAAACCCTGTTGTAAGAGGCCACTGCTATCAGGGAATACCGTTGTCATGAAGGGGTTTACCTGGTCTTAAATGATGTTTAGGTAATGAGTACGTGACAAATGGACATCCACATGAATGCCTGGACCCAGGGTTTCTCAGCAGAGAATCTTCCCATAGTGCTTTTTGTTTTCCCAGAGTGCATCTGGGTACCATCACTTCCCCAAGTAAACTGCGCAAACGTACACAGCCATCCAGGACTCATTGGACCAGGCAACCTTCTTCCACAGTTCCAAGGTCCAGTTCTGACGCTTACATACCCATTGTAGACAGACTGGACAGCAGACAGGGGTCATTGTGGGCCCTCTGACCGGTCTGCGGCTGACCGGTCTGCAGACTCCCATAGGCAGCAGAGTGCGATGCACTGTGTGACGCACTCCTCCCTTAGCCATGATTCACATCTTCTAGGACTTGTGCCACAGCAGACCTTGTGTCAGTTTGGACCAGGCGGGATTGTCCTCATTGCCCTCATGCATTGATGAGCTTGGACGCCCAACTCCCTGTCAATTACTACTCACCACTGCTGACAGGGAGCACCCACCATGTCTTGTCATTTCAGAGATTCTATGACCCAGTCGTCTCGCCATAATTTGGCACATGTCAATTTGCTCAGGTCTTCTGCTAATTTCTTCTGCATCCAACACAGACTTCAAAAACAGATTGTTTGCTCACCATCTACCCAGACCTTGACTGAAATATTTTAATTGTTCCATAGATTCTCAATGGACTTCAGGTAAGGAATATGACTGGGCCACTGTAGGAAATGTACCTTTTCGTTATTGAGCAACTCCAATGTTGCTTTGGTCTTGTGTTTGAGATTATTGTCCTGCTGAAAAGTGAATTTCCTCCCAAGCTTAAGGTTTTTAGCAGACTGAAGCAGGTTCTCTCATAGTATTTTGATATATTGCTTCCTTTAATTTAAGCAAGATCCCCAAGGCCTGCTTCCCCACAACATGATGCTGCCACCAATGTACTTGACGAAAAGGATGGTGGTGGTGAGATATAGGCAGTGTTGAATTTTGGACTAGAATATCTATCTTGTTCTCATCTGACCACAAATCTTTTCCAACATTGCAGCTGGGTCACACATATGCTTTCAGTCTATGCTTTTTGAGTAACAGACTCTATTTTGTCGCTGTACATTACATGCCTGTTTCATGCAGAGCTCCTGATATGGTTGACTGCTGCACCATAACTCCATTTAAGTTAAATTCTGTAGCTCCCTTTAAATGGTTCGTAGTCTCTCAGTGGATTGTCTCACAAAACTCCTTCTGATTCAAACGCTGAGGGTCAGCCTTCCACCTCCTGATTAATGATCCAACTATCCTCACTGTGATAACACTTGGATATTATTTTGTACCCTTTTCCTATCATATGCATTTGTATTAGTTTATCTCTAATCTCTGTAGAATATTATTTGGTCTGCATTTTCCTTCAGTTTGACAGGACATGTGTGGAATACTTACGCAAACATATACGTTTCTTATTTTTCTTACAAATATTTCCCCACATGAAACCTTTTTCTTAAAAATATTTCCCCACATATAATAATGAAAATTTATAATAATAGAATTTTAAAATAAAATATTAATAAAAAATGTATTAAGTACAATGAGAGAATTGGTTAGAGGCTTGAATACCTTTGCAAGGCACTGTACCGTTTATGAATATTTTATCTCTCTCTACTCCCTCCATCCCGATCTATACAACTCTGTATAGGGACCACTGCAAATTGAATGCTTCTGTTACTCATTCAAAACTTTCCTTGTCAAACTTTTTGTATATATATATATATATATAAATATATTCAGTGACACTATTGGGGGAGAACCGGTAACGTTGTCCCGGGCCCAGGCCTTGGGGGGGGGGCCCATTTGGTTGGCTTAAATATAATTATTGATTAGTCAGTCAATCCTGGTATTTAGTGCTACCTAGCCAAAACATTAAACAATAAACGTTTATGACCTGTCTTATGAACAGTAACATCATTGCTGTTTATAACAGTGTTTGGCCCGTGGTTTGGGCCCTAAACGATAAATTTTGTCCCAGGCCCTGGGATTCCTGTTGGCGTCCCTGTATGTATATATATATATATAGTATCTCTTTAAGACTAGCAGTCAATTTGAAGTGTACAAATGCAGACAAAATGTTGGTTTGAGGGCAAAATATTGCCGGGTTTGAGCCAAATGTCACTTTAATGGAACCACATCTTCCTTCATCTTCTAGAACGAGGGCTATACCCGGGTGTCAGATTCCAGTCTTTGTGTGTGTGAACCCCCCCCCCCCCACCCAGCCTCCGGTTCCTCTCCTCTTCAAGCTTCCATGTTCCCAGGCCTGGAGGTGGAGCAACCTGGCTCTTCCATGTCCCCGAATTACTTCACGGCTGCATAAGCCAATCAGGGAATGCCTTTCGGTTGGTAAACTGATGTTGGGAGATGGAGTTGTGTTTGGAATTAAATGTGGTTGATAAATAGCCCACAAGCATGGGGTGCTTGATTAATGCGCAATGTTTTAAAGCGTTGTTTGATTAGGCCGATTTCAACCGGACTAAATTACACCTGTCACAGGCACAGTTTAGAAATGTGTAGGGGGATTACTTGACAATAGGATTGAGGAGCTGGGGATTACATTATGTTTACTTGGAAAAAAGTGAACTATGTTCCATTATAAAAGCCATCACATTTCAAAAATGGAAAAGACTCAGGAATTCGTGGTGCTCACTGCTCACTAGTCCTGAAAGTATTTCTCTCAACTAACTTTGCACTACAACGCGATGCTCTGCTGCAATAACACATATAACGTGTTTCAAAAGATGATCAGAGTTAATGATGGAAAATATTTGAGTGCTCTATAGCAACCGGAGAAAGTGGCTAATCTGTGTCGCTACACCCTCAAACCGAACGAGTCTAGCCGAACGGTGAGAGGGGGAGGGAAGCCAGACACGTTGGAGCGAAAAAAGTTTCACTTTTTGGGTACCCCTTTTCAGTAGCTCTTGGGAGAAGGAGGGGTCTGAGCCGGTGGGAGAATAGAACTTCAGGACAGACAAAATGGGAGGGAAACAGGGCTCGGATTTCATCTTGACAGGGGGTAAGGGGCCGGGCTGATATTTGGGAATATACGAAGATTCATTGAAGGCTACGGACACATAAAACTGCAGTGCCTGACCCGACGCAGGCCGGTACTAAGTTTTTGCAGGGGTCTGGGTCTGGATTTCTTTGGGAAGGTGGTTGAATGTATGGTTCGACTCTGTAACTGGGAACACATAAACTAAGAAGAGAGAAGTCGCCGTCCGTTCTCTTCGTCCCTTCTTTTTCTCCCCCAAAAGCCCTGCATGTCTAACATTTAGACATGTTCAGCTTTGTGGATTCGAGGACTGTACTGCTACTTGTAGCAACCCAATGCGTTCTATTAGCCGTTGTTAAATGTCAGGACGAAGACCGTAAGTGGCCGTTTTTTGTACTTCAAAAATGTTGTTAAGAATAGTGAATGAAGTAGTTCAGTGAAAGTGCTAAATTAACTGAAACCGAATAGGAAATACGTGTAGGACAATACTGAGGAAAAGTTTCGTAAATTACTGGCAATAAATAACAAGACAGTTGGGATATCATTGTGAAGATCATAACTGATGTATTCATTGTTAATTGTTGTTCTGCTTGAGGCAATGTATTATGTTTTCACCGTTACGCGTTGGATATGAGCTGTTATTACCGTAGGTGTCCTGGTACCTTAATTATTCGTGCATTTTCAATTACAAATCTGTGAATATCCTACGTTATTACCAATTTACCATACTTGAGATCAACGGAATGTCAATAATGTGCGTAAAAGGGATGGATTCGCTCATCTTCGAGGCGCCTACAATTTCGCTACGGTCGATCCAAATGCAACAAGGTGATTCCACATTCAAAATAAAGGATGCACTGTTCAAAGATTCTGGGTTGATGGAGATTCCGAAACATGTCCCAGCATTTAAACTCGGAATCGTCGTTTTATTTGGCGAATTATTGCAGAAAATTGGTTCGTAAGTACTACTATGTAGCTCATGCCCTGACGCTTCTGGAGCTGCGTGGTCTTGCAACTCTCCGCAAGCTATTCAGGCTGCCCTCGCCCCCACCCCCTCTCCTCTCACAAGTTGCGCTGCGGCTGGGCAGGACACCTGCGGGTACTTTGGAGACATTCCGGGCGCGCTTTGACAGAGCTCCCTTTTAAATCTTATGACCAGCTTCGTTCGATTTGAGACAGTGCGGGGCAAACGGAAAACGTTCACGGTTCAGCTTGTGGTGGGTTGTAAAGCCATAACGCCCTAACTTTTGCTGTCAGAGGGCGCGGAGGCGAATTCAGGAGTGATGGAGAGGAGTTGTGATGGGATATCTGGTACTACCCCAACATTAAAGATACATAGCCCACACATGATTCTGTTATCCGGATTTCCCGATTCGATATGGCACCGATTATTCTCTACACATACATTTACGATCCAGTGGACAAATAGAATAATCTTTATTCCGACATTGCGTGATTAAGCATTAAACACGTATTCATTGAAACATTACATTCCTCAGTAATGTACAGGCTATGTATGGAGGCCTTTGTGGAGAATGATAGGTAGATCCTGTTGGAGGCAAGGCCAAGGATAATGTTCCATCCATATGATTTTAGTGTTTCCATCTGGATTCTAGATCAGGCCAGCCCCAGCGACAGTGACAGGCAATGGAGAGGGAGAAGGAAATATTGTCTGGCATCAGGTCTACTGGAAACATGTTATGAAAGAGAGAGAGAAGAGGGGTTATTATTGTAATCCAGCTAAGGCACATTCTTTTCTGCATAAAAGCTTGGAGACTAAGACCCCAAAATGAAGTAGCAGAAAAGACAGGGAGGTGGGTTTTTTTTACTTGTGGGAAAGAGAAAAATTTAATTGTGTTAGCCCCAAAAATCACAGAATTTTAGACAGTCTCAGGTTACCCTCTTGGATCGGGCTAAGATCCCTGGGCATAATGCAGGTTGTTCTTTTCCTAAGAAAGAGAGAGAGAGAGAGCTATTACAGGACATATTTCAGAGACCAGCTAACTAGTCCTAAAGAGGCCTGTGCAGCTAAGCCTAACAAGGCTAGCAGGCTCAAAGGGGAGCAAAATCTCCAGCCCCTGGTTGGCTGGCAACAGGTTGCCGCAAAGCTCTGCCTCCGCCTCTAACTCTACCGCTGCCTCTCCATGGACGGCCTTTGGTCTCTGCGGAGTGAACCAAGCAAGGTTTTCAACGGCAGCGTCTGAAAAATAGCCCCACTTTAATTTTGACTGGCCCGTCTGATCGTTTAGTATAAGACCAGGCTACATCTCATTGGTCCTCACAGCGTCCCGATGTGGAGAGCCCAGATGGCCCGTGGGGTCCCGGTCAGGGCAGACGTGCCCCTGGTTGACAGCTGGAGCGGGCAAAATGTAACGCTATCTTAACCCCTCAAAGCCACATAATATCCGTTCGCTCGATATCCTTCCATATTGACTGGCGCAGGGCGTCCTGCACTCATTGGCGCCCTCTGTGCTGGAGAGGGCCAAACACACAGGGCCTACGTAGTTATTCTACACTGCCCTCCAGCAAGTTCCAATGTATTGAGCTGGGAAGCGTATTTTAAAGAGGCAGTCTGCTGGAATCTGCTTTAACTCCGTCTCCCTACGCTCTCACACCTGCATTCAGTTTAATGTGCTTCTTCCTCGTCCCTCATTCCCGAACGGAGGAAAACGTTCGGCTGCGGCCAACAACCTAACTGCAGCACAGATGAGGTCCATCCCGCTGTTTGGAATAAAGATCACATTTGTTTAACTGTCATATTTTCCATTCACTCAGGGGGCAGAAGACAATGGAACAAGTCAATTACAGTCAATTTTCTCGACAGAAATTAATCGCCTTGCTGCGATCAGATTTTCTGTAGGCCTTAGATCCGAGTAAACAATGCATCTTATGTTGGCCTGGCAATGGCCCTTCTGATAGTTATATGTAAATATAAAAGGTACACTCATTCACCCCTTGGAAACCAAGATCACGTGACTTCAGCCGAGCAGTTAAAAGCTTAAAAGTGACAGAAACTAAAATCCACTTTGGGCCAGAAGTATGTGCATGAAAGCTGTTCATTCTCCATTCTTGGACATGTTTGAACTGGCATGAGACGACTCCGCTGTGACTTCCGGGGGGTGGGGGTTAAAAGTACCCTGTGTTTGTACAAGGCAGTAGCTTGTGAATTACCCGCTCTGTCCCTTTAAGAAAGAGCCTCATTCATGGCTCACTGCGGTCCGTTAGGTTGCCTGGTCTTGACCAGGCCCCGGGCGTCTAAAGGTAAATATATCTACTTACCACCTGCATTCTTTACACGTACCGTGTTGCGCCCTAATGGAATGGCCCTGATTGGCCACCGGAATCTCCCTCGCCCCGCCCACTTTAACTTCTAAGATTCAGTCAGTGGTTGGACTCAGTATTCTAGGTGGTGGTGTTGCCACCTGGCCTCTTGGGAGAGACTGATCATCACACTGATTGGTTCTTTGATAAACAGCGTGTCTGTACAGGGGAGCACACTTTCATTAAAGCCAGCGGAAAAGTCTAGGCAGGATAATTGAGTTGGGTAATTGGGTACCACAAGGCACAAGCGAACCCGTTTGTTGGGCGTCTTAGGCTGCTGTTACACAAGGAGCAATATGGAGTAGTTTTTTTTTTTTTTTGGGGGGGTGGGGTGTCAGCAATCAGATCAACCATGAAAAACCTGTGACTTGAAGAAAAAGCGGATTTAATTGGTCCGAAGAAGTATTGGTGGAAAGAATATCACACATGTGTTGGATGTATAAAAGCTGCTTTATTCTGTGTGGGCAGCTAAAAGCTATATTTGCCTTGCCTGGCGCACGGCATTCGCCACTGGTCCAATGTGATGGACAGATACTTCCCAGGGCGCTTTTGAAGATCTCGCAGTTTTGTGAGGTTGCACTGCCTCCCAGTGGTTCACTGTAAAACTGCAGGCGGTTGCTTCTGAAGACAAGCCACTTGGGAGCCTCCAAATGAGGGTTTATAACTCTGGTTCTATATCAGTTAGAACGAGTGGTATGGGTCAAGATATTGACTTTTCATTCCTGTGCCATTTAGTGTTATAATTTTACTTTTTTTTTGTGCAGAATTCGCTGTTGCATTTTGTCTAACGTCTAACCCACAGAACCACATTGTATCCCTAGTCGATTGATTTATTGATTATTGATTTATTGATGATTGATTTATTGATGTCTCTCTTTCTTCCCCCCAACACACCTGCTCTGGTTGGTTTGTGCTTACTCATCTGGTCACACACACACACACACACAAACACTCTCACTCTCACACTCCCTCACTCGCTCACAGTCACTGAAGATGTAGGCAGCTGTATTCAGGACGGACAGAGCTATAGCGACAAGGACGTGTGGAAACCAGAGCCGTGCCGCATTTGCGTGTGCGACACAGGAACTGTCCTGTGCGACGAAATAATCTGCGAGGAGCTTAAAGATTGCCCCAAACCAGAGATCCCTTTCGGAGAGTGTTGCCCCATCTGCGTGCGAGAAGGGGAAGCTCCCTCAAGCGGTTGTAATTTATTTATTTATTCATCACACATAAATAAATTACTGTCTGTCTGTGGAATTCATATTGTTCTTTTTGGGAGGAGAAAAACACTTGAATCAGCTAAATCATCAAAGAGTGACTTTTACAGTAGGCCGACCACAATCCCGTCACTTCAGCTGTTGACCTACCCATTACGTCTACATAATGTCCTCATTTGATGCTGGTAAAGCCGGTTGTTTTTTCCCCCACAAAAAACGTATGAAACGAACAGAATAACATAACAGAATGTGAAATGACACTTCTGTGTTGTTTATTTCAAAGCAACGCTGCTTCCACTTTATTTTTCCGTAGCCAGTTCGGTTCACCTTGGGCCCCATCTTGTTTGGATTTTACACCGTGCAGTGCCTTCTATCATGAACACATGTGGGAGTCATTATGGAAATACCTCACTTTAGCAGACATGGCCCAGCATACTGACGGCCACTGCACAATCTCTCTCTCTTTCTCTATGGAATCTGAAGAAATCTGATTTCATAGACTGGGGAGAGAGAGGGTGAGAGAGGGAGAGAGAGGGTGAGAGAGGGAGAGAGAGGGTGAGAGAGGGTGAGAGAGGGAGAGAGAGGGTGAGAGAGGGTGAGAGAGGGTGAGAGAAGGGAAAGAGGTCTAGGGAAGAAAGAGGAAGACTTCTAAAGCATCAGTGTCCCTCAAAACCCCTATTTAAGTCACATGGATTATTACTGTAATAATTATTAAAAGTACTCTAAATAGAGGAACAGTGGCACATAGTGAAAGTGGTACAGAATGACACACACACACACACATACATGCAGAGAAAGAGTAAATAAGATAGAGAGGAGGGCAGAGGGTGGAGATAATATTTGGAGCAGGGATGAAACCCTCTGGGAAACCAATAGCCACGTCCTGTGTTAAACAGCAAACAATAAGGGGCCTAGGGTGACACAGAAATCTGGTCTTCCAAAGCCATATGTTATTAGTCTACTCAGGTCTTTAGGCCAGAACTGAGCGTTCAGTGTTTTGTCACTAAATTGGCCACGTTGTGGAAAAGCACCTTTGAATTCAGAAGTGCCATTTTCTCAATAAACCAATGCAAATATATATCTGTGCTATTCTGTGCTTTATACATGACACATAATGCTTTATTGTACTTACAATCTTTTTAACATCTCTTCTTGCTATTTACATATTGCATTCTGGATAGATGTAGGCTCATACAAGCCCAATAAGTAAAGCTTGTATTGTCCAGGTTCTCATCTCCAAGCCTTGGAACCTGGAGTACTTGTTTTCTATTCTACCTGCGTTGTCCCAGTTCTAAATCAGTCCCTGATCAGTGGTCTAACATGAAATCCAGAAGTACTCTGGGTCCTAAGGCCTGGGGTTGACAATCACTTTTCCCTCCTCTGCTTGGCTTCTTTCCCTGAGATGGTGCCTCAACCAACACTCTGTCCAAATCCTCATGGGTTCTTCTTGGTTACCAAAAACAGTTTGGGTGGTGGTCTGCCAACGCTTCTCCGTTCTGGTGCTTAAGGTTCTAAATGGAACCAGATTCTCTTGGGCACTGCTTGTGTCCAGAGGACCGTGGGCTTTGTAGTTCACTATTCTTTTGCAGTAGGCTGCCATTTGAGACGAGGGATCTGAAAGTGGAAGCTGATGTTTTGAAGGAGTATCGGCCCGCTACGGACCGTCTGACTAGGCAGTGTGGATAGTTTCACCACCACGTGTGTTCTAACATGTCTCTCTTTCTCCTTTCATCCTTATGTGACATCATAACTACAGGGTCACCTGGAGCTAAGGTAAGACGTGGCTGGGTTTGGTCTTTGTGTGTCCCGTCTATCAGAAGGTTGAAATTACCTCTGAACCTGAACTGATCTCTGTGTTTTGACAGATTAGGGTGCTACTTTGATGTGAGCAGACAGTCCATAACAAGGGTATCTCTGGCCTCTAACACAGACGCAGATGTGCATCTCCTATGACTAGACAAAATCCAGAATATTTGATCATTTCTTCTTTAAACTCTTTTTTATTGTCGATTCATTAAACAACGAAACAGGTGTATAGTGCAGTGAAATTTGGCTGAGCTGTTTTCTAGGTGAAATGTTGAACTCATGTCCAACACTTCTTTGGAGATGTTATCAACAGCTGCCTCAGGAGCAACTCGCCTGTAGTTCTGAACACGTTTTATTTCTGACAGGGTAAACTATTACAGAAAGGACTGAAGATAATAAAATCAGAAGGTGTTACTTTATTCTCCCTGAGGAAAAACCTGTTTGTTTAATGGTCTTTGTTCCCCAACAGGGTCAGAAGGGAGAACCAGGAGACATCACCGATGTGAGTGAGCTCTGACCAACCATCCACACTGCACTGGAGCCCAGGCTTTCCAGACACTGTCCACCTCTGGTTGATTCATATTCATGTTCTGGACAGAGGAGCTCCACCTTTACTGGGCTTGAGAAATCCCCGTGCTACACTGGATTACTGGCGTTTGGAACAAACAACGCCACCACTTGTTTGTGTTTGGTAGAGGCGCGATTAGCCACGCCATGGGCTGCAGATACGTAAGCAGTAAGACCTGACATGGCGTGCTGTTATATTGCTTATCTGACACGGCTAATGGGTGTTCTTAGAGATCAGGAGTCCATGGCGATGTAGCACAACTTCTGAGGTAACCTGTTGCTATTTGAAACTGGTTTACCGACGTGATGAGAACAGTGAAAATACAAATGTCGTTATAGCTATGGTTTAGTCAGATATACTATGGATTTGAGCCAATCTGCCCTCAGGGTCTGAATAAACAGGATCATGAGGTTCTGTAGTGTTTGTATTGAAAGAAACATTTAACATTACTGTGTAGTATTACTACCTATGGTTGTACCATTACTGTTTAGTATTAGTACCTCTGGTTGACCTGGTATGGCACCTTTACTGTGTAGTATTAGCACTTCTGGTTGTACCAGTATTGTTTAGTATTAGTACTTCTGGTTGACCTGGTATGGCACCTTTACTGTGTTGTATTACTACTTATGGTTGACCTGTATGGTACCATTACTGTGTAGTATTAGTACTGATGGTTGTTCCAGTAATGTTTAGTATTAGTACTTCTGGTTGACCTGGTATGGCACGTTTACTGTGCAGTAGTATTACTTATGGTTAACCTGTATGGTACCATTACTGTGTAGTATTAGTACTTATGGTTGTAGCAGTACTGTGTAGTATTTGTACTTCTGGTTGACCTGGTATGGCACCTTTGCTGTGTTGTATTAGTACTCATGGTTGCACCAGTATTGTTTTGTATTAGTACCCATGGTTGATCTGGTATGGTAGCCTTGCTGTGTAGTATTAGTACGTATGGTTGTACCAGTACTGTTTAGTATTAGTACTTCTAGTTGACCTGGTATGGCACGTTTACTGTGCAGTATTATTACTTATGGTTGACCTGTATGGTACCATTACTGTGTAGTATTAGTACTGAAGGTTGTACCAGTACTGTGTAGTATTACTACTTATGGTTGACCTGTATGGTACAATTACTGTGTAGTATTAGTACAGATGGTTGTACCAGTACTGTTTATTATTAGTACTTCTGGTTGACCTGGTGTGGTACCATTACTGTGTAGTATTTGTACTTATGGTTTTACCAGTACTGTTTAGAATTAGTACTGATGGTTGTACCAGTTCTGTTGGGTATTAGTACTTGTGGTTGACCTGGTATGGTACCTTTACTGTGTAGTGATTAGTACTTATTGTTGTACCAGTACTGTTTTGTATTAGTACCTATGGTTGATCTGGTATGGTAGCATTACTGTGTAGTATTACTACTTATGGTTGTACCAGTACTGTTCAGTATTTCACTTGTGGTTAACCTGTATGGTACCTTTACTGTGTAGTATTAGTACTGATCATTAACTGGTATCGTACCTTTACTGTGTAGTATTGGCACTGATGGTTGTACTTCTGTCCATTCATCAGTCCATTCATTAGAATAATTACAACAAAACACCTGTATATCTCCTCTGTAATACACTGCAGCCCAAAGTGCTTGATAACGGATCACAGACAGCATTACGTGCTCTGTGATTCACAGTGTGATGAATTGTGAGAGAACCATCTGACAACTTTCCAGAAACTCAAAATGCTGAGATAATAACACTTATAGACCCTGTAGGATTATTGATGATGAGGCCGTACATGCAGTGAACTTGTAATTCACAGGAAATGTTGACACTCTTCTCTTTCTGCTTACCAAGGTTGTTGGACCAAGAGGACCAGGAGGCCCCATGGTATGTCACTCATCTGAATCACTCATCTGAATGAGTATCTCATCTGAATCACTCATATGAATGAATATCTCATCTGAATCACTCATATGAATGAATATCTCATCTGTATCACTCGTCTGAATGAATATCTCATCTGCATCTCTCAACTGAATGAATATCTCATCTGAATCACTCATATGAATGAATATCTCATCTGAATCACTCATATGAATGAATATCTCATCTGAATCCCTCATTTGACCGAATCATTTATCAGAATAATCTGCCCCATTTTCCAGTCTATTCTACCTGCGTACAGACAGATTCTTTGCATTTACTGGCTTTGATAACTTTTAATTTAGGGGCCTCATCTTAACAGTGCTATACTAAAATAATTAATGGGGTGCAATTTAAGACGCACGCTTAGTGTTCAGATATGCTGTACCCAAATATTCACTCTCTGCACCCTCCTCCCTCAGGGCCCCCCAGGAGAGCAGGGGCCACGCGGGCCCAGAGGAGACAAAGGAGACAAGGTGAGTTTCATCTAAAATACTTTTCCTGACATTCCTTATTGCTCTCCCTCATTCTGTTACCCATTCGCGCTCCGTTACCCCTTCTCGCTTTCTTAGCCCCGCTCTGCCCCTCTTCTCTCTCTCAGTCTTAGCCGCTATCCCTCCCCCTCTTCTCTCCCTCTGTTTCTCTTGCTCTCTTTCTCACTCTCACCCTCTCCATCTCTCTCTCGCACTCTCTGAGGCTGTAAAAAGAAATCAGTGAAGACCTTAACCCATTCAGTATTTCCTATCTTTTCCGTTATTTTACCAGGTGAAAATGCTAACGACGGGTTCCTATTTTCAGTGTGGTCTCAGGTTGTGAGGCAGTGTTTCATTGTGGCCGTGGCTAACTCCAGCTCCACCAGCAACCATGTGTAGCTTCCATTAGACGTTGATTGAGAGGCTGGGGGATTTGGCAGATGTGTGAGAAAAGGCAAAACAGTTCCACGCATGTGTTTGTGTCCGCTGAACTGGATGTGTCTGTATGTGCTTCTCTGCAAAGGAGCGCCTGTTCGCAATTCTGCATTGGCAAATGCAGGCGCAACAGCGTGTGTGTGTGTGTGTGTGTGTGTTGTGAGAAGCTGTGAACCGACCACCCCTGGGCCAATCATATGTGTGATAAATCATGCTTGTTAGCGTGGAGAAGGCTGCGAGGCTGTGAATCAGTGCATTCATCTGGGGGAACAACACTGCAATGTCAACATCTTGGTTCCATGAATGTTAACATTGCCCTTGGTTACGCTTGGCTACTGTTAACATTGCTGTTTGTGCATAAGGTTTTGGCAGTAGACAGGTTGTGAAGTTCTCTGGTTTTCTAGAAGGGTGCCGTTATACAGTAGGCAACATACTTATTCTTTGCGGTTGTTTCTTCAGGTCTTTGTCCTTTGATGAGAAGAGAGTTTTAAGGCAAAACAAATCCTCAATTTTGGCTATGACCATCAGTCTGGCGGAAATGTAACCTCCCTGAAATGTTTAAACAGATTAATGGCTGCAAGGAGTTACCATCCATGATATTAAAGTTATACGTGTATTGCAATACATTGCATTGTTTGTTTAAATGTACATCAACAAAACTAACACGAACAGGTGAAGGATGGAGGCATTTATCATTATATTACTTAAGAATGAATCAATCTATACAAACAGTAATGTATCACTAAGGATTGTGAATGAATACCAAACTTGTGTCTGTCCCATTGGAAGCTGTCAGATGAGGACAGTGTTTATTCTGGATAGTGTAGATTATTTCAGATACAAATGTTTTCTGTTTATTTGGAATGTGTTGAATAGAGCTGAGATTGTTCCTTGTTTTGTCTGTGGTGGACGTGAAACAGACTAGTAGCATATTAGCCTGAAATCATTGGGGAAATCATACCTAAAGCTATGTTCTCTATTGAGCTCTTGGTCATTGGTTGTTATGGCATTCTTACCTGAGTTCTATGCCCTTGATTGTTATGGTATTTTTAGCTGAGTTCTATGTTATTGGTTGTTATGGTGTTCTTATCTGAGTTCTAGGTGATTGGTTGTTATGGTGACCATACTGAGTTCTATGTCATTGGTTGTTATGGTGTTCTTACTGAGTTCTATGTCATTGGTTGTCATGGTGTTCTTACTGAGTTCAATGTCATTGGTTGTTATGGTGTTCTTACCTGAGTTCTATGTCATTGGTTGTTATGGTGTTCTTACCTGAGATCTATGTCATTGGTTGTTATGGCATTCTTACCTGAGTTCTATGCCCTTGATTGTTATGGTATGTTTAGCTGAGTTCTATGTCATTGGTTGTCATGGTGTTCTTATCTGAGTTCTAGGTCATTGGTTGTTATGGTGTTCTTACCTGAGTTCTATGTTATTGTTGTTAGGGTGTTCTTACTGAGTTCTATGTCATTGGATGTTATGGTGTCCTTACTGAGTTCTTTGACATTGGTTGTTATGGTGTTCTTACCTGAGTTCTAGGTCACTCATTGGTTTTCATGATGTTATTTTCTGTGTAATGGTTTGTTGGTTAACCTCTGCTCAGGGAGCAGAGATCCCCGAGCAGCCATTCCAAGTCTGGAAATAATTCCAGAGATAGATTTCTTTTAGATTTTTCATAAATCCCTTGATCAGTGAGTCAGGTACATAAGTTAAAAGCTATGACAAAGTGTGGAGTGTCTCAGAGTCACAGAGTAAAACCAATGCACTATAAAGGAAATTGGATGCTATTTGGAACATTGCTTAGGAGTGTTTGGCTTGGGTACATCATCCATCACACCCAGGTGTTTATGGGGGATTCTCATCATTCTTTACCTTTACAGAGGTCACAGAAGGTCAAGGCCTGTGAGGCACTCAGCTGACAGGTAGTTGGCTTGGGGTATAATCAGAGTAGGGGTGTAATGGATTACAAGTAATCCATTAACTGCAATCCGTTACGTAACCAGATAAAATAATTTCCAAATGAATTTAATATTTTAAAACGGAATTATTTGAAACCAAATACGCTAAAGAATACTTTCATTTTGGGTTATGTTTAGATAAAAAGATCAAGGGTTATTGGGTTAATTGGAATGACTGAATTTCTGACAGACCTTTAGTGGGTAATGTAGAGACGAAGTCCAATCAGATTGAAGTAGAAAGCAATAGTTTAGAAACCCTTTTCCAAAGGCAGTGTACATAATGTTTATTCTGTGTTTGGCAAGCCATGTAAATGGTCAAATCCATTGATCCCGCAGAAGGTGTTCAGATTACATCAGATTACAGAGTTTCAGTAATTCCAAATGTGGTCAGGTAACTTGTTACTGTAACAGATTACATTTAAAAAGTAGCCTACCCAAGTATAATCATGTCATAACCAGAGTTGTGGACAATTAATTGTCAAAGACGGTCAGTTTTACTCTAACTGACACCAGCTGTCAAGCACCAGATTTCTGTTTAGTTGGCATCTGATTGGCGTACATCAATTCAGCAGGTACACTGACATTTACATTTGTTTCCCACTTTTCATTGAGTAACACCTATGTTTGAATTAGTTTCTAAATCAGATTGATCCCAACCCTGGTTCAAACACTGGAAGATTTTGTCCGTAGGTCTTTTACACCATGTTTTGGTCTTCTTCCCATTTCTGGTTTTATTTACATTTTCGTATTACGATATTCCTCCTTAGATTGGGAATTTTATATTGTGATTCAACTGTGCCATTAGAAACTTCCAAAATGTGTTGACACCAGATAGAATGAATGCAGTGTGGTGAACATTCCTTGGTCATTTGTCAGAGCATGCACTGTGGAATGCAAGGATTCCCAGACAGGCTTTGAGTATTTTTCACCAAATAATTATTTGTCTGGCTGTTAGATTAACTACATTTGATGATACAGGTTATTGCTAATCAAGATCTCTCTGATGAATTGTAATGTTGTGCATTGACGTTGTCCAAGTGCTCTTGTGTACACAGGGATGTGAACTGTGTGAAGTTACGCTTCAAAGCTGAGGAAAACAGCTAATGGCGGGTTGTCAGTATCAGTCATCATCAGGCAATGTTTGGAAAGTACTCAGACGATTGGCATCTGGCTGCTTAACAAAAAGCATTTGTTTATAGTGGATTCAGTTGGTATTAGGTTGCTGAAAAAAGGTTGCTGTGGAGGATTCAGCAAGTATTAGGTTGATTTAATGAGATACTGTTATGTTTATAGAGGACCCAGGAAATATTAGGTTGATTTGATGAGATACTGTTATGTTTATAGAGGACTCAGGAAGTATTAGGTTGATTTGATGAGATAATGTTATTTTTATAGAGGACCCAGGAAGTATTAGATTGATTTGATGAGATACTGTTATGTTTAGAGGACTCAGGAAGTATTAGGTTGATTTGATGAGATACTGTTATGTTTATAGAGGACTCAGGAAGTATTAGGTTGATTTGATGAGATACTGTTATGTTTATAGAGGACTCAGGAAGTATTAGGTTGATTTGATGAGATACTGTTATGTTTATAGAGGACTCAGGAAGTATTAGGTTGATTTGATGAGATACTGTTATGTTTATAGAAGACTCAGGAAGGACTCAGGTAGAAATGATGCCCACACGCTTTTAGGTGCTCTCTTGATTGCTATTTTCCACAACCGTTTTATGCAGGGTTTAATGAACATATTATGATTATTTATATTGACGTGTATTTTGACGAGTTTATGCCAGGTTTACTTTCACTAGGGTCAGCATTACCCCTGCCACATTACCCCTGCCACATTAACCCTGCCA
>JACXGJ010007053.1:0-31898 GCA_016801105.1 Esox niger | reverse complement strand
TGGTCACATATGAAGAGCGGGGGCTGATGTGGTCACATATGAAGAACGGGGGCTGATGTGGTCACATATGAAGAACGGGGGCTGATGTGGTCACATATGAAGAACGGGGGCTGATGTGGTCACATATGAAGAACGGGGGCTGATGTGGTGAGCTGACATTAATAAATTACCATGTACACACAGATCCACCCACAATAGGCTGCACACAAAATGAGAAACAGCAACAACACTCATCTAAATACACATATACACATAGAAACCGGTATACGGTTCAGAACTGATTAACACTAGAATTTCCATAGACCAATAACATCACATGCTTAATTGGGTCATTTCATTTGCTATTTTTGAGGCAAAACCATCCTCACCTTGAATTTTCCAAAACACTGTAGGTGCATTCCTATACCCCAGTTGTAGTTTTTTTAATTGAAAACATTTGTTCTGTGGTTGAAAGTGAACGATTCGTTTTGCCAACATGAGAGATAAGTGCAAGATACAGAGGTGTTCAACTGCACACCACAGTTTAAAGTAGCGGGTCTACATGGGTGAGGTAAATACTGGGGTTTGTACACACAACTAGCTATAAAATGAATGGTGTGGATACACAGTGCGGGTTATATAACGGGGAACTATGGTAATCTGTCACTCTCTCAATGAGCGATAGAACAGAGTATTGTGCATATTACTTCATAACGAGGAGGAGCAACACTGAAAAATACTGTTTATATGATAAGATTATTTGAACAGTTTTGACCTTTTCACAGCGGGTATTGAATGGAAGAGCAGAATTTGCAGATATGAAATGGATTCAAAGACAGTGGTAATCATACACATTGACTACCAAGCACAGTTTCAATTATGTTGAGCTAATTCAATAGCACTTACAAAATATTGCTGCCAACATTTCACACTGATGTTCCGCTGTCACGGTCAATAGGCACCTAATGTAAGAAACAGTTTATCAATAAGCAATTATTAGCAAGATAGGCAATTACACCATTACGTGACATTACCAAATACATTAAAAAAATTACAAATTGACTTGAAAATGCTCAATATATCCTTCAAAGTGTACAGCAGTTCAAAGTGAACACTTGAATTTTGTCCAGACACACACATTCCATTGATATGACAGATGACTCTTCCCATTCCTATGTAGACCTGACACAGCCCGTTCTGGGCCACCTAAAGCAAACGCCAGCAGTAATAATAAGAGTTTAATAATGATCATGCTGTCCATCAGCCCAGGAACACTCATTGCTGCTTTGCTCAGTCCCAAAAAATGTTTACATGACAACTTAAAGGTTATTAAGTTATTAGGCCCACAATGCAATATGACAAGGTGTCTAAACATGTTATCGAGTGCTCCAAAACAGATACATGAGAATGGCATTATGGATAAAATATCTGCATTCAGTCTTTGTGAAAGAAATTCACCCATATTTGAGTTTTTTGTTATCGCAAACTTCATTAAAACACTGGCTTTGACATCTCAGCGGGAAGAAATGAATACAATTTTGTGCATTCTGATGCACTACCAGTTCTTGTTGAGTATTTTATAACATGCTTTCATTACTAATTTTAGTCATCCCTTGCAGGGACCACTGTAATCTGACAACCAGTTTTCCTTGTATCAGTTTAGGGAGTCATCCACAAGCACAGAAATCCTTGAGCAGTGCTCAACGGACCTTGCAGATTCAAAGGGACTTACAGTATTGTCCCAAAAGTGCAAATACAGCCCATTCCTGGTATTTGAAAGACTTTTAGCATGCACGCACGCACGCAAGCCAGGGTTTACTCCCTCTCTTTTCCACCTCTCTTTCTGTCTGTCTTTCAGAGGCCTGCTGAGGCCTACTTTGCCAGAGTTCTTGGCTCCCTCTGTGAAGAGAACGATCTTGGGAGATGGTAATGATCAAGAAAGGAACATCGGGTGGACTGATCCCACCATGTTGGCAGCCGGTAATTAAATATGGGCTCTTGGCCTCGTAACAGCCATGCAAAAAGCTCTGCCCCACAGCAAACTAGACCCCCCCACACACACACCCTCTCATGCCGTACTGATAGAATCAGTTGAATAGGGTCCTTGCCAGAGCGACTTTTCTCAAAGACATTATTAACCCCGTTTCCAACGCAGACACAAAATCACAGCCGCCCTGCATTATGGCCTTTAGCTTAACTTGGGTGCTAATGCAGGGGTTTGGCATTTGCCTGGAAAAGAGAAAGGCCGAGACCAAGAGAGAAGACATGAATAAATGTGCAGGGATCAGTCACAGGCTGTGAGGGCAGAGAAAGCATGACTCATAAACACATGAGGGATCTTAATTGTAAGGTTGTTCGGGCGAGACAGAGTATTTTCTAACCGGCGACCATAAACTAAAGTGACAATACAAGGATAGGGGAGTTATTAAAATTCATATAAGCCACATCTTTGAGCTGCAAAGCGAGGTACCATTGTTAAAATGCCAAGTTTATAGACATGAATGGTATCATGTGCCTCATGCCTGTTGCTCAGATTTGAACCCACTCAGTAGCGGAAAGGTGTCCCGTTTCTGATGGACAGCCTTGTTATTGATTAAATGGCCTGTTCACGCAGTGATGCTAGACAGACTGTGGTTCAGTCCGAATTAAATGACCTTCATTCAAGTACACGTTTAAAGGTTAACTTAGAGCAGGTAACAGTATCCTGGTCATGTCCCATCAAAACAACCCGTCCCGGGCTGGTGTTGAGATACAAACTAAAACTCCTTTAAAATGATCAGTACTCAACCGTCTAGGAGCGGTGTTGTGAGCCCAATCATGGGTAATGGGTGTGTTAACCCCCCATGCATCCCTCATGGCCAATGACTAATTAATGCAGATCACACAGCACCGTCCTAGTGACGACACACAGTCTTGGGAGTGTGTACCAAAAAGGCACAATGCTCGCTATGTGGGGCACTTCGCTGACCAAGGGTTCTGTTCAGAAATAGTGCAATAGGGAGTAAACAATGGAGCCAGTTTGGACACGTGTTTATAGCACACAGAGACGGAAGGTTAGGGAAAAGAGATGGATGAGAACACGCTGAGAGATAAGAAGGTGGGACAGAGAGCTGAAGGGTCCATAAATTAAAGATCGGTATGCCAAAACAGATATAGGTATCTGACCAAACGTTCCTTTGAATGAATAGTAACGTTTCATCAATATAAGTTTGAAACAGATTTATCTATGCATACGATTCTGTAATCTGGATCGTAAAGCAAATTGGACTGGATCAATACAAGTCTGAAGGCGACACAGTTGAACAGTATGTAAGCAGGTTACTAAGTGGATATCCACATGACTGTACGATGTGACAGGGTGACACGGATATCTGAAAAAATTAGCTCCACTTTCTTCCAAGTGTCGGCGTCTTGGCGATAGATTGTGAGTGCCCTTTTAAACATATCTACACTTATGACCGAGGAGGAATATTGTATAATGTCACACAACGTTATATAATAAAAATCAATGCACCTGCTCTGTATTTGCTCTGGATTCTCCCCAAGCTTTCACTAGCCTCTGGTGACATTTGACTAGAAGCTTTATTGATCTCACGAAAGAACCCGAGCACGTATACAAAGTCTTCACTGTGTGTGCGGTGGACTTCGGGAAGGGCAAACAGATTGTGTTCTTGTTGTGTGCGGTTGAAAGTGCTTACAATGTTGTGATTGAATGAAGGATTTCAGTGAAACACTGAGCGAGGTTAACAGGGTTTCAGTATCGCTGTGCGTAAAGAGAATATAATTGCTAATAATGATCGGACGCATATCAGGTCACATCGCTTACGCAAACTGAAAGTGTGGCTGTTGCATCAATAACTGAACTGTGCTAATTCGATGTTATCAAATATGTACAGTGCCTTGTATTCACCCCCCTTGGCATTTTTCGTTGCCTCACAACCTGGAATTACCATGGATTGTTTAAGGATTTGCATCATTTAACTTACAGAACATGCCCACAACTTTGAAGACGTATTTTTTTTTATTGTGAAGCAAACAACAAATAGGACAAAATAACAGAAAAAGTCAATGTGCGTAACTATTCAACCCCTAAAGGCAATACTTTGTAGAGACATCTTTTGCAGCAATCACAGCTCCTAGAGCTTGCCACATCTTACCACTGGGATTTTTGCCCATTCCTCCTTGCAAAACTGTTCCAGCGCCTTCAAGTTGGATGGTTTGCGCTTGTGAACAGCAACTTTTAATTCTGACCACAGATTTTCTATTGGATTGAGGTCTGGGCTTTGAGTATTGTCCCAAAAGTTACAGTATTGTCTGTTACAGTATTGTCAGTATTGTACTGTGTGTTTGAGCTTGAGGGTGTGTGTGTGTGTGTGTGTGTGTGTACATGCCACTATTAATTTAATAACATGACTAAACACTACTTCTATGGTGTGCCTAATTAGGCCTTCTATTTGGTGAACTAGATTCTAGCATGAAGGCAACCCAGGAACATTCTGGCGCTGATGAATCCCAATGACCCACCCAATGACCCACAGTCATGTTGATTTACAGTAGAAGTTGGGTTTCAAATGACCTTTTTGTATTACAATATTTTGGCAGCCTTGGTCCAGGAAAGGTAACCCATTGAGTGTACGATGGCCCCTCCAGAACAACCATTTCCCGGCACCCACACAGCCTGTCTCTATTCTGGTAGTTGTGTTGCATTTCATTTTTGTATCCTGAAAAAAATGTATGCTTGATGTATAAACCTAAGTTCCCCAAAAAGTGAATAAACGATACATCAAATCATATCCACTGCTTCACATGCTGACCGAACCAAAAACTGACCTGTCTCCTTTTTTCTTACCATACAGTGTATTATAGTGTAAGACTAATATTATTGTAAGAGTACACGCAGTGGACGCGGTGGGTCTGGAGTTGGTTCTTCAGATGTGTGGCTTTTGAACGCCCACCTCTCTGGAGCAGATCCGACAATTCTGCTCCTCCAAATTATTGCATCACGTGGCATTGAACTAAAATGAGCCCAAAAAGGCACAGACGTGTTCAGCTTTGAAACTACCACTAAATCCTTGTTGTTAATGATTGCTTTTTACAAAATGCAACCGCCAAGCAATGACAATAACATTTTCCTGGACAGTGTAAAATGTTGCCTCTCACTCTGTTGTACATGTGATTATAGGCTAGTTATTTGATATAGCTCATTCTAAAACTATCATGTAAACCTTCCATAACATCGCAAACTGTGTTTGAACACTCAGTTGATTAATTCAGATAAACGTGTACAAGAACAACTCATTTCATTTCCAAAGTCAGCCTACATATGCAATGGGACAACAGCAATTTATACTGTATATGCCTTTTAATGCGCATTATAATATTAGAAAATAAGTATGGAAATGACAACATTTTAGAATATTATAAACAATATTTTACACATGCTTGTGTGTTGCATTCTTTCGTCTATCAGAGTTTATACAAAAAACACTTTTGTCTATTAACTAATAATGTTGCAAAATTACATAACGCTGCATTGCAAAACAATTCTAAACTGGGTTTAAACATACTGAAATTAAGAAGAAAATTACTTTCTGTTAATATCTGCACCAAGAACATTCCACAGAGCTGTCAAGCACTCTACAGCGCTCCCGGGCAAGACGTCCTAACTGATTGAAACTGCCAAAATGCACGTGGTGTTTGTTGAGACATTTCTAACATTGGCGTGAAGCTCCCTTATTCAGATTGGAAACAAAAAGATTGTTTACTTAAAAATAATTGTGATCTGGCTCAAATAATCGTGATCAGGCAATTAAGTAATGATTGAGACAGCCCTACGGAAGAGTATGAGCTGGTTTAGGCTCTATTAGGGTGGGGGGATAGTACTGCGAGTGTTAAAAGCCAGTATGAGATTACAAGTCAATGCAAACTGACAGACGGGCCTATAAGGAAATGTAATGGGGAATAGCTCAGGTTTTCGGAACAAATTTGTAGAAACCAAAAATATTTCAAACATTAACTGAAAAGATTAACAGCTCTGGTCATTTCTGCTTGAATTTGTGCTAGTAGTACAGTAAATACGTTACACGTGGCCCATTTAAATTAGCACCATTCACCAGAACAGCTGGTTCTTTACAAGTAACGCTAGTGTAAAATAGAGAAGAAACAAGAGTAGAATGTGATCTTACATGCGCTGAAAGGTTTGGCTCTTTACTCTGAGGAAGAAAAGGTCAGAAAAATGTCTGCTCTGCAACCACAAAACATATTTAGCTTGCAAGACAGTATACTAGCAATTGGCTATCTAGTTAGACTGTTGTCTATCATCATTTTATAGGCCTGGCTGTCTGCTGCTGCAGTTTATCTCTCTGTCCTGGAGCCATAGCCCAGTCCACTGGCAAACAGACAACTGACGCACATAGAGACGCACTGAAGGGCTCTAAAGATCATAGCTGACATAGATCGGGTAGATTATCATTAAAACAACAGGTGTAAAAGGCAACAGGCGTTATGAACGTTTTCATGAAATGAAACTGAAATTGAATTTTCCCACTTATAAAATTACCTGGGTTACGAAGCCCTGAAATATCTTTCAGTAGAAAAAGTAATGTTAGATAACACTTAATTAAACTAGAAATTAAATTACTGATGTTAAAAATGTACGGAAAAGTGAATCACAGTACCAAGAGTATTTGCTATTAGTTTACACTTTGTAATTAGTTTACTCTTGGTAAATGGTAGTACAGGTGCAATGCTTAATCATCTGAACAACGAACGATTTATGATTCAAGAGCACCAAACTAACAAGGTACTTTAAGCATCCCAGCTATTCTCTAAGGGTGGTATTGAACACTGGTTGTGATATATCTCACAAGCCCCTAAAAGGTGGAATAATAACATTTATTATAATCTATCCCAGGATGCGTTTTGTAGTGATATACTGAAACCGTAGTGAAAAACATGCTTTTTGTCACCTGAATAGCTAAATGCATTCCCTGTTCAATAAAAAGCTCAACTCTGGTTTAGAGTTCTGTTTAATAGCCAAATTCAGATGAATGATATTCAACATAGTGTTGACATCAAATCACACAGTAGGGTGTGGAATAAACAATGTTAATTCACAGAAATATGTCATGACTTCTCAGGGCCTGCTCAGACAAATCAAGTGTTACAGTAACACAAAGTCTAGATTAAATGACTATCAGCCTTATCGTATAAGTACACTTGAATGTTCATTTCCGTTTCACCTCATATCTCAGGTTGTGTGCCCACAATCTCAGCAGCGCAATGGATTGCGATGTTGTTAATACACGTTCCCTTTCTGGACCTCAGGATTAATAGATTCTGACATAACTAATAGGGATTCTTAACAAAATCCAAATTCACTCTGCAAGAATTTAAGACATGTCAAATCATTTTGCAATGACTGAAGAAAACATCAAACCAACATGCAGATACTGTAATCTATTTCTGTTCATCTTAATATATGACTGGTCTTTTTGCACACTGTAATTGTGCTTCCGGTGATTCTAGCTGTTCAACAATGCAGCATATGGAAGTTAAAATAGGCCATTGTGAGATTTAAAGCAGCTCATCATGGATTACTTCATGAATGCATAGGTGCTGGAGCTTGAATAATGCACATCAGATCCTCTTTTTATGGAGACAGATCAAACCCCTATTGTCACACCATGCCAGGCTTTGATATGCAGCCCAGGCTTTAGATATGGAAAATGAAGCTGTGGATTTTTATCGATTTTGTAAAGTCACCCGGATGCATACATTTATTAAAGGCAACATTATGGAAATGAGAAACCCAGAGAGAATGCATAATGGAGCGATATGTCACCGCGGATGTACCTGCCCTGGTGTTCAGCTTCCCATATGGTGGAGTACTATGGGCCTTTAGTGACTCTGCCCTTCTTGTTAACTGGAGAGGGGGAGGTGCTGGTCTACTGTACGGTAACAATCACATATGCCAAAAATGCAGTCCAGTCCATCAACCAGCGGCTCAACAGCACCGGCTGCATTGGCTGGGCTCCATACCCCTCCATTATGTGAAATGAGATCCGTGGAGGGACGGGGTGATTGATTAGCAATGCATCATAGAATGAGTGAATGGTCATCAAGGGCTTTGTGTTGGATCTAATGTTACAGTTTGTGTTTGAAGGCCGGGGGTCCCCCCCCGCATGCATAATCAGAACTATAGAAGAACCGGGGTACTGACCTAGGAGTAATTTAGTCGCTCGGAAACCAAACCACGTCGTAAAGTTTCTTCCTTTAATTAACTAGCAGGCTAACAAAAGGTAACAATGTGTTGGTTCGGTGGGTTGTAATAAAGCCTTTTTTACAGGGTTTTAAATAGAATAACAAAGAGCGAGAAGGGAAGGAGAAGATTCTCTAGCAGCAAACAAAATAAACACACAAAAACAAACCTAGATAGTGGGAGAGATGACTGTTTCCACTTCACAAAGGAGATCATTGGGAAAATGCTAATTAACAGCCGAGGTATGAATAGAGATGAGGTGTCGGTTGCTGAAGGAGAAGAATATATTTACCTCTAATCTGCATAAAAAATAACCAAATAAAGCGTTATTTAAAACTGCCACATGTAACTCACTACTCCGCTTAGCATATGGGACTTTCCATGATTTAGGATACCAGTGAGCATTTTTTTTAGCAAACAAGAGTCTGGAGCATTGACAAATGATCAACAAATGTTTCTACATTAAGATATGAAGGGAGAACAAAAATACATTCAATATAATTTATGAGTTGAGAAAACTGTTTTAAACTCTCATGCTGGGAATCCTTGGCAGATTTAACACGAATCATCTAACCTAAACAGTATGGTGTTTTCTTTACATTTATCATTCAATGGTTTGAAGTTACAAGTATATATTTTGAATTACTCATTCAACTAAATATTGCAACAGTCCTGAATATTGGTACCTGACTATTATGCAATGTAGATGTCAGATGTGCACCGTACCTACATAACATTTTATCAAATACTTCTATGTGAGATGTATTTTCCTGGGCACAGATATCCAAAATAATTGGTATACGGAAAATAAAAAGCTACAAACGTTTCTAGTGAAGCATCGCATACAGGGAGAAGCGTTGGCCAAAAAGGAGAGCAGTCTCAGTAAAACTCACCTACCCAGTGTGTTTGGCCAACATATTAATATACCACTGCAATAGTCTATAATTACATTCAATGGGAATTATCGTCATGTAATTGTGATATTCCTAACAATGAGCTATCGTAAAGAAATATAGCGATGCACAACATCAGCTGCTGTCTGCCTCTTCATCAAGCTAACAATCGCAATCTATATTGTTCTACACTTGAAACTTAAATAACATGTCTTGATTAAAAAAAACTGCAATGTTGTGCAGCATCTTTACAAATGTACTACTGTATCTAATTAAATTGTTGAAGTTTTCATTCGCATTATTTGACAACCTTCTTAATGACAAAATTAGCGTGAATTGTAACTTCAGAAAGATTAAAATGGAATAAAATGAATTAGGGAATTTTTTTTCATGGATTTTGGAAAATAATAAAATGCATTTCATGGGCCCTAATAGCTGCACACACCGTGCCACCATGCCAAGATTACCTAACTCTAATTGCTCCTGTACATTACTGTGGAGAAGAGCGTCTGCTTCCTTACCAAAATGCAAATACATCTATGAAACAACTGGTAATTTAATTCAGTGATATCCTACAGCAAAACGGTATCAAAGCCAGGAGCTGTGTGATATTCCAAAAGAAACTGACTGGTTCCAACTTAATTAAATGGAGTAAAGCAACATGTGTGAAGAATAACTACATAAATATATTCTTTCACTGTTTCCAGTTTAATTTCAAGTGTTAAATACTTGGTGTGAACCCAATAACAGTTTATCTTACACAATGACCGTTTAAAATCTGATAATTTAGATAACTGCAGAGTTGAATAACAATAACATGCATTGTATCGGTCCATATTTAAAATGTGTATCCAAAACTGGAATGGGTGAAAGAAAACTGTGGGTCACAATTTCTAAAAATATATTTGGAAATTAACCAACATTAGACCACTGATTTCATATGAGCCTGTGTAAGTAATGCAAAGAAAATGTTTTTTTTAAGAAATGTGCTTTAAAACATGCCTAGGAAATGTGTGTGACTCTTAAATAATGACAATAAATACTGATCAGAGAACATGTAAAAAGTGCTTCTACAAAAAAGGGCTTCTGGAGATAGACGTGACACTTCTGGAGACAGACGTGACACTTCTGGAGACAGACGTGACACTTCTGGAGACAGACGTGACACTTCTGGAGACAGATGTAACACAAACCTTATCAGGCATAAGGTGCTGTGGGCGTGTCCAGCTCACACCTGACTGAATATGTGTTCTGCGTTGTTGACACCTGTGAGGCAGCCACATTGCTTTGCTAATTTTTCAATCATTGAGGTACAAAATTCTGCACAGAAGAAGAGTGCACTAAACATATTGCCCAGGCACCCTGAGGCCTTCAGGCGGAGTCCGAGGCTCTAAGAAAGTGGGTCAATGGCAACATTAAATGTGTCTACTTGAAACTTTCGTCTTCCATCAACAACAACATCTTGCTTTCCACTCTCATCAGCAAATGTTTTATGTTTCTTTCTACGATGGTTGTCATGTCTGTACACCTGGCTAATCCTAAGTACACTAAAAGCTTTTATCTCAAAGCTGACAAAAAAGGTCTCTCTGCACTGCCACTAAATCTCATAGTGTTTCGAGTGCCCTAACAGCAGGTCTATACTGCTGCAGGATAGTGCTAATTCCATGAAACCTTGGTGTTAGTGCCCCAAAACCCCATCTCCAATATCTCCAATTGCTCAGAGAGCGCTGCCACTCCTGAGCGTGTCCCTTATGCATCATCTGTGGACAACGTCTCAAGCTTGTCTTGTATCTTTTGGTAAATTTCCCATAGTGCTCTAGTGGAGCATAAATGTCAGCTCCGGCGTGTTGTGTTCTGAGACTTGAGTCTCAGATCAATTCTTGAATCTCCAAACACATATCACATTCAAAATATTCACCTCTAATGGCCGGCACTGCCCCCAAATTAACTGTATGGCCAAACAGCTGCTGGCCTGCAGGGAGGTTCGTGCTATAGGGCTCAGACGGCCCTGTTTAGACAGATCTGAACCATTTTGGCCACCAGAACCTCAAACCGAAGTATGACCAGAGCATTCGCTGCATGAAAGTTGTCTCCTACAACCAACCATAGCCAATAAACCACAACTAGTGACTGTCAACATGTCTATAAGCAAATCATAACCAGACAAGAACGTACCCTCTTCACCAACATTAATCAGTCTGAAACCAAGCCATAAACAATGATTAAAAACAGCTTGACTCACCAGAATAGTTGAACTTCATCGGGTGAATCTTTTTCCACTGACTTGAGCACTAGTTGAGGGTAGGATGCCTGTCAGCTGACCCATCTGGGGCATTGCGGGGCCTGTTGCGTGGAATATACAGCCAGTTGGTATTTTGGGAAAAAACGGTTTTCATCTTAGAAAACACATTCTCTCATATAGCAGTGGAGGCACCAAAAGTTACAGCAAAGTGAATGCAGTCAGGACGTTTGGTGTGGACGTTTTTGTGTATTGTTGAAATGAAAAGTTTCGTTGACATTGCTTGGGAACTTACACCGATGCTATGGTCAAGCATCTACGGCTGTCGATAACCTTAACACATGTCCTGCCTCACTGTTAACGCCTATGGGGCAGCAACCCATTTCCTCATGTTGTCCATTTTTGATATAAGAAAAAAGCGTGTTCAATACAAGCGCGAACGCGTGATTAAACCGATAGGATGCCTGAAACGTCAGCTGACCCATCTGGGGCAATGCGGGGCCTGTTGCTTGGAATATACGGCGAATCGGTATTTTGGGAAAAAACGGTTTTCATCTTAGAAAACACATTCTCTCATATAGTAGTGGACGCACCAAATGTTACAGCAAAGTGAATGCAGTCAGGACGTTTGGTGTGGACGTTTTTGTGTATTGTTGACATGAAAAGTTTAGTCTACATGGCTTGGGCACTTACACCCATGCTATTATGGTCAAGCATCGACAGCTGTCGATAACCTTAACACATGTCATGCCTCACTGTTAACGCCTATGGGGCAGCAACCCATTTCCTCATGTTGTCAATTTTTTATATATGATAAGAAAAAAAACGTGTTCAATATAAGCGCAAACGCGTGATTCAACCGATGGTGTCAGTGTCACATTAATTATCTCCTGCCTGCAGTGCACAGTACACACAAAGTTCCACCCCATGCTGCGTAGCAATCACAGTCGAATGCTTTCAGACAAAACAAGTTATCATGTAGGCCTATGTATGTTTTTCCATTTTATAATCATATTGATTTTTAAATATGCATTATACCAATTTATTAGAAACATTGCAAAACAACGTAAATAGTGACACTCCTTTCACTTGGCGACGTTTTAGGCTATATGGTCATTATTTATACAGAGAAATATTTACCGCAATGTTGGCGGCATGGGGAATTTACATCTATAATGTGATAGATTGCGGTGGACAAGATTTCAGAGCCGAGAAGTCGGAATGACGTGAAGGATGCGCAACACCTTCTACCGCGACGTTTTGTGCATAGATGGAGGACGAGGACAAAGCTTTATTTTTAATTAGTCCGATTCTGCCTATTTTTTGTTCGTTTTTCTCACCAACAGACATTATTCTATCACGTGAAATAACAAGCAATAAACAGGCTATAACCAGAACAAAAAAAAATCACCCAAGAAATTCTCCCCCAAAACGTTGTGATTGGTTTAGCGAAGCAAGCGTCCTATGTCAACATTGAGCGTAAGAAAGCTACTAAAGCGATTCTAGATGTCTTGAACGTTCCAAAAAGTTTTCCCACCCGACCCGACATGCATACATTAAAATAAAAACCATTGTTTAGAACCATTCCAACTGGATCCAAAGAAAAACAGATCCGTTCTGAAAAGTACCGTAGAAAAAAACGAAAAACAGACCCATGCCAGTCCGGATCTATAAGATCCGTACAGGACCAACAGTAGAAACAGAAAGAAACCTCAAAATGCTGCAGTATTATTGGAAAAAATTGACCACTGTGTTCAACGTCCTGAAACAAAAAATATAACCTGAGTACAAAACCTTTATTCATATTTATTCAATTGCCACAATTGCTACAATTATTCAATGTGTCCAAATCTGCTCAGGTGTATATTTGGCGTTAAATGCTTCGCGGTTCTGACTGCATGCTTTGCATAATATAGTTTTAACCCTAAACATACACTTACTATATGTAGACCTATGGAAGTCTAAAAATATGTATTTTTATAATAATTTTAAATGACGATTGACAAGCATGTGCCTAATGAGATAGATATCCCGCGGGCATGTTCCTTGTACATCAAACGCTGACATTCCGATATTCTGGTCAGCATGTCGGTCAATTCCTACATAGCCTATTGACCGTGGCTTAAAGTAAGAGCAGAATTTGCACGAAAAAATGTGTATAGACTAATAATTTATAAGTATTTCTCCGTTCAAGTCTTGGGTGCTGATTGCAGAACAATATCTTAATAGGCTTTTTGAGCTTGGCTCCCCAAAAGCCACCAGTTTCAGCATCTTGAACGAAAGCAGCGGAGAATACAAACTGACGGCATCACACTTTCCGCGACTATATACTTGCTGGACCCACCCAACACTCGGATGGTTCAGGTAGAGATGTTGGGGCTAAATGCATTTAATGCATGCATATATGCCTACATCATAGGTATTTGTACAAATGGATATAAAGTAGGCCGTTGGGATTTTTCCAGTCTCTAACCATACCTCTTATGTATAGCTATCCTTGTCGGCTACAGGGGCACCAGGCTACATGAGTCTGTAGGCCTACAGTAAGAGGCTATAATTTGTTCATTTATACATGAAAAACAGAATGAAACAGAACAATGTACTCTTCCTCTTTTAGCTTTCTTTATGAAAGTCTATGAAAAAGGCATTGCCCTCCATATTCCATCAACCAAGAATAGATTACACCAATGTACAGCCTCCAAATTATTCTCTTTCCAGCAGCAGCCAGTCCTGCAGGTGATCACGTACTTACAATTTTAGTTCTAATTGAATGAAAGATTTTAGACTAACTTGTTGTTATCTAATTTAAGAAAACAGCTGCCTTTACAATAGATATGATTTGTTTATATTTATTACATAATGGCTGGATCCAATCGGTCCAGTCAGTCAGTACAACATTTTTGCAAAACCTGAGACCCGTTTGACTTTACATGAAACCCGACCCAGATCCGAGAAAAAAGTAAGCGTTGGACCCAGACCCACTCGGGTCCCTCGTCGGTTCTCGGAACACCGGGTCTAGTGGACCCAACAGTTTGAATTCAGCCCCACTGGATCAAAGGGAAGCCGGAGAAAATCTGTGAAATAGACAACCTGCCTTCGTTGCAGGAAAGAAATGTATCACCTTTCCATTTGCTTAACCTCCATAGTAAGAAAAGACACCGAATAATTCATGGCAATGTCAGATTGGTGGCATTTTAGGCTCTGTGTAACAGGGACTTCAGTTACACATTTTTCACTTGTAAGGCAATGTCTGCTCAAATGCACAGCAGTCCATTTGAGCCGACGTTAGCCTACAATTCCCCCCATTAGAACAGACCTCTTGTAGGCTAGAACAAAGTTACAGGCTAAGCCTTTTGATTTGATCAAATCAAAAGACCAAAGATACTTTACACACTATACAGTTATATGGTATCCTGTAAAAGGCAACTTAGAATAGCAGGCGTTTGCTGTTGCAGGCTCATATGCACGCCACGTAAATCTTTGGTAAGGTTAATCAGATGTTGAACAACGCTCTCCTTTTCAGAGGCCAAGCTTATTCACTTCTTTTAAACCTGATCGTCAATTAGGAGTATGACAGGTGCATTAAAAACAATTGAATTGCTAATCCGTGTAGATTACTGAACACTGTCTTTTATCTTTTGTGGGGGGAGCTGATGGGCGCATGGACCCCAGAGCTCGTTCACATCCCTGCTAGGGGGGCTCTGGGGCTCCATTATAGTACAGTGCTTGCTGGCAAGAGAAAATGTCCCTTCTAAAAAGTGTAAAAAAAAATTGTTTGGGGGTCAGGATGCTCTTTTGAGCATTTCACGTGAGACTAATACATAATATACATGTTTTATGAATTATCCACTTTATAACCAAAATAATATGGGGGAAAAGTAAATCATGGCCCACTGGCTGGCTATTGCCCACCCCTGATGTAGAACTGCAAATATGCCATTCATTTGTAAATAACCTATGATGAAAATCCATGTCTATGATACTCTTACTACTCCTATTCCTTCCCATTTGTTCACAGCTTATCACACTATGATTTCGTGTGGTTTCAACCTATTGCATAGTAGATTTCTATGAATCCACTGTTAGTAACATTCTGGGTGTGTAAATGGACTTACCGGAGCAAATTCTGATCCTTTCTCATTTAGTGACTCAGACATTTTTTAAATGTTAACAGCTGTGAAATGCTTTCTTGCCCTGTCCTTGGGACAATCTCAATTGCATTTTATTCATCACATCTTTTCTCTTCTCCTTTTCAGAACACATTCCATTAGAAGGTCAGAGGTCCCTCCCCTCTCCCCTTCTAATCCAATGGCTTTTTGAAAAGAGGGGATGTAGGAATCAAGGAAATCCTATTGAGATTCTTCCCTTGTTTTGTTATTCCTCACCTCCTTTTCAAGGCACACTGGGAGAGAGAAGTGAAGGGACCTACCCTCTGGCTCCAGTTAAGTCTCAAAGAGAGGCAATGTATGGAGGAAGCAAGAACAGAAGAAACAAGTATTTGATTTATGATTTGGAGATTTTTTTAAATTATTGCTTTTTAATAGAAAGCATTGTACCATATTTTTCATAATATAATGTTATATCAACTATGGCATATACATTTGAACATGCTGCTGTTAATCTCTGGGAAATGCATTTAAACACAGCAGACCTGGCACACATTGACATGTGACACTGAATGACATGTCATTTCATTGATGCTAGGTGGAGTTTTGGTAATGTCTCTTATTTATACATTCATTTTGTAACCACACTGGTAAAGCTGCAATAAAAAATGTAAATTTGAAAGGTTTGACCCTGATGTCACACTGCTATAGAAAGGCTGGCCTGTACAGAACATAAAATAACTCTCAAAATGTTGTGGTTGTTAACCAGCAGATCAGTACTGCCCTGTAATGAGCCAAATGGAACATAGGAAATAGATTTTCCGTTGAGCATCATCATGTGCCTATTGACATAAGTACTGTCACATTTTATTGGTAAGTATATTAACTGAGTACACATTCTCATCTACAGTAGTGACCTAAGAGGGAGGAGTCCACAAGCTTCAAGGACTTACTGTACACTAATGATTATCATGGAGAATGAGAAGAGAGAAACACACGAGCCGTTCTCTTCATCCCAACAGGTCTACATATAAAGACATCCTCCACTTCATCTCAACAGGTCTACATGTAGAGACATCCTCCTCTTCATCCAAACAGGCCTACATCTAGAGACATCCGCCTCTCCATCAATACATGCCTACATGTAGAGACATCCTACCCTTCATCCCAACAGGTCTACATCTAGAGACATCCTCCTCTTCATCCCAACAGGTCTACATGTAGAGACATCCTCCCCTTCATCCCAACAGGTCTACATGTAGAGACATCCTCCTCTTCATCCCAACAGATCTACATCTAGAGACATCCTCTTCTTCATCCCAACAGGTCTACATCTAAAGGCATCCTCTTCATCCCAACAGGTCTACATCTAGAGATATCCTCTGCTGTCTCTGCAAACCCTGCAGATAATGTCTCTCTCTTTCTCTCACTCACCCTTTAAGATTGGCCCAGGTGATCAAAAGCAAATGTTTGGAGTAAAGCTTGTTATTCATTTTCTTCTCATTTCCTCTGGCTTGACTGGATGTTTTCAGACCCCATGGCGGGACAGTGTGCTTGCCTCCGCCAGATTTATGTGAATATGTGGGAAAGCTTGGCAGAAACCTTTCTCTGCAGGCCACAGTAGAATGTGCTTTTGTGTGTGTGTGTGGACAAGGCTTAAACTGGAGTGCTGAATACACCAACAACCTTCTTCAACTGCCTTCTGACTTTGGCATGATATTCCATATGCTCTTCACCATATCGCCTCTGGGCTAAAAGATTTTCAGAGCGACTGGTTGACATTTGGCTATGCCAGAGTTCTGAATGAGGCCTTGACAAACATGACAAAACAGGACAAACATGAATGTAATTGCTGAATACCTTGAACTGACACTTGGTCAGATTTCCATTTCATCACTACATTATATTATTTACATGTAACATTTTAGGCTTTAGCTGACACTCTTTCCCTGAGCAACTTTATTTATGCATTCATACATAACTGACTTAATTCAAAGTTCTTTACATGTAATGTTTATGTTTTTTGTTAAAAGGAGGAAGATGGAGAAGAAATTACCCAACTGGATCTTGGAATGATTAGCTGCCCATGATAGCTAGATTGAAAATGTTGTCTTGACACTGGGGTTAATAGGCTGACTCTTACGACAACATCAGATTTTATTGACCACAGAGCATCAGTTCAGATTTTTAACATGCCATCCTACACAGGACAATGTCTCCTTTCTATTCCCAGGGACAATGGAATTTGATCTTTAGACCAGAGGAAAGAAGGCTTGATGCTGGCCCTCAAACACCACTTCAAGCAGCATCTGGTTTCCTCTACCGGGACCTACCAGGACCCTGCTGACATTCAGAGGACAGCCAGCTGTGAAATGTCACCTACACTGTCTTTACCTGGCAGAAGTTTGCTACGGCATACATGCCTACTTTAAAGCTAAGTCACGTTAGGTTTCCCTGGTGGCTAATTCAGTGAACAGTGTGTCATTACAGAAGCTATACATCATATGATGCATCTTATATTGTTGTTTTCATGCCATGTGTTTTTTAGGGGGGTTTCAAAAGAACACTTGGTACCATCAGACCACAGTAGACCTGATGCCACAGAGCATATCGAAACTAAATACAATGAGGAGCATTTCCCATTTACATGGATATACACTGGTATCTCGTCAAGCCCATCAGCGTGCATATATTTAGTTACATTTTAGCTGCTAATTTAGAAATGTAAATTTTAGTCATTTAGCATATGTTCTTACCCACAGCTTCTAACCGTAGTGAGTGCATAGATTTCAGGAGTTTTGTACTCAAGTGCTATGCTTCACCATCTGAGACCCATCATTCCATAGACCATCAGTGATGTAAATGCTGTAAAATCACCTTGAGCTAATTGTGCTAAATGGTGGATGAGATGAGCACTGGGAAAAGCCAATCACTTCAATTTACAATTGATACTAACAAATATACCTGCTCTAGTGTTGGGGGTGGGAATAACACATTGCTTAGTAAAGGAAGCAGTTCACTATCTCGAAAGGTTCACTATCTCGAAAGGTAAACCTTTCAGTTTTTACCCTCGCATATTAACAATCACCGTGGTTGCTGTTATGTTTCACTGGGATCAACTTGCCTGTTGGCCAATAAATCAGAAATCAACCTCAGCTGGACAACCAAAGTTGATACCAAAACATCCTCCATTATTTCCAGGCAAACGATTGTTTCATCCGAATGAACACGTAGCTGCCACTTCAGAGCTACCGGATATTAACAACAAATGATTAAGGCGTGCACTTAAGTGAAGGCCATAGGGCAGTGGGGCTTGTTTGGGATTCACAGAGCACGCTTTCAATTCTGCTAATAGATGCTATGTTGCCCACATTGTATATGTATATGGGACGTGTTAATAGTGGTTTAATAGTGGTCGTTTATATAAGCAGAGAAACATTTTCTTTTGTCAACTACAGTTTATAGTAAATTAACATCTAAGTACATGCTCTGTTTCAAAAACAGATTCGGTAATTATTCACCTCTGAATGAAGTCATGAAACATTAATGGATTATGCACATTATTGCAAAGAGATTTCAAATAGCTTTTTTCTTTTTGAGAAGGTATGTTTATCAGTGTACAATGCTACGATTGTTGTTTTTGTTCCTTATTGTTTACCACAATGGATCTATCTAGTATTGAAGTCTGCACATATAGGCTGTATAATAAGCCTGGCCTGAAAAAGTGGAGGCAATACTGGCAATACAACATAATTAATTGATTTAAGAGATTCTGGATTAAAGAACTAAATGCTAATATTCAATATGGCATATGATCACTTGAGATAATAGGATTAGTCACACTTGCTGTATAATGATTGATAGGATAATGTTATATGCCATTGAGTGACACAGACTATGCAATACCTGACTATGTAATTATACAACGTCCCATTTAATCTCTGCCTTTTGGGGATAAGTGACTAAGAGAATATAGAATCAAAGGACTTATCTTAAAGTAACTAAGTTAACTTAACGCCTTTCTAAAGCAGGCAACTAAGTAACGTAACTAGTTACTTTATGGGAACTGTAACTGAAATTAGTTACTTTGGAAAGTAGCGTTGCCTAACACTGACCTGGGTCACCATGGGCAATTAAATCTTGAGGAAGATGTGCTGAAAATTGTCTGTTAATAACGCGTCCTCGATAGTAAATATGTTTCTTGGAAAGTGCAACATTGACTTCTGGAAAAATCAGGGTGGCAGTAGAATCCGACAGGTGGCTATATCCAACTAATTATCAAGCTAATAGCCAAGCAAAACTTGAGTGTGAGTCACACATTAGCATTCAAAGGCTTACGCCTGGCTTTGTCACTGATGTGCAAATTAGCCATCGTTTCAGAAATGCAGTCATTTAGTAAGCTTTATTAAGACTCCCTGGAATGCAGACATTCAACAGGTGTGTGCTGAAAGGATTCAAGGAGGCAAATTGGGTGCTTCAAACTGAAATCTTGGATAAAGGAACATTTTCTGAAAAACTCTTTTTATGCATAGTCCATTCAGCTGCTCTGCATCTAGATTACACTACAGTAACATTACAACCACTAATCTTTACCCTATGACCGGCATCTAAACATGGACTCTATAGAGGAAGTGTGGCCAATAAGTTCAGTCATTTTAGCTCGGTTTACACATTTCTTAGGACATTAGGTGAGGGAAACGGGTGGAAAGGTGGCAGTGTATAACTTGTGAAAAGAAGATGTTTGCATTTAATTTAGGCCATATGGTTGAAGAGCAAAATGTCTAATTATAAATAACATGAAGACATAATCAACAATGCATTATTTTTAAAACACTGTCTATTTTCACCACTGCCACCAGTTTCACCTCAAAATGACTACAAGAAATACAGTACATACTGAAGAAGTCACATATTTGGTTATTGTTTTTTTATTCATTTGATTTCAATCAATATTTAATATTTAGGACAATTTTTTATAACTTTGTCACTCTTCATATTGAAATTATAAGATCACACAGATCAACATGTGGCAACACATGCTAATATGAAATTCACAAATTCACCATATTACAGTAAATGCTATGTATTGCCTGAAAGTGACCAATATTCCAGTAGTTCACTGGTAAACATTGAAAGTTTTCAGTGATATCACATCAAATTGTAACCCAACTCCAGCCTTTCGCCCGGCTGGCTGGGCTGTTGGATCTACACTGGGAGAGCGGCATGATCAACAAATGTCCGCCTCAATCAGGGTCATACAGGTACGCGGCGCTCAAACTTTACACCTTCATGCAGTCAAAAACAATTTACACCTGTCTGTAGTGACACCATCTAATGAAATCAATCCATGCTAATGGCATCTGTTCCTCTGTAGTGAATCACACTCGGAGCACATCTAAAGCTCCAGTGAATATGACAAACTGCACGTATCCTAATGACATGTCTAACTGCAACCCGTTCACTGCTGACCTGAAGACTTCAGCTACACAGATCCTGGACATCAGATATTACTGAATTTGACTTCTCTGTCTGTGTTTCGGTAAATATACCTACAGTCTACCACATTCAATTATGTAGACACACACACAGACACACACACACACACACACACACAGACACACACACACACACACACACACACAGGAAATCAAATTTAAACACTGCATACAGGGACCTTGATAGGGCAGACAAAACAAATGTGATCACTTCATCAACACCGAAGACACAGAGGTAAGACTCGACCACAGGGCCACTAAGCACTGAGCTAACATATGCTAACTCATGGTGATTACAAGTTGGAGGGCGACAGGGGATAGATGCTAACGTGATAAGCTCAGCAAGCTCAGGATGTCATCAAAGGAGGCTCAGACACACGACACGGCTAGACCTGAAGTGTCATTTCCGAACAATGACACAAAACTGAATCAAATGAATATACAGATCATATCCTCAGGGCCCTGCTATTCATCCAAACCTAGGAACCGTGTCACGTCGAAAAATACATTCTTTTGTGTTTGGATATGTGCTGTCAATGTAACAAGATTAAGAGATTTAATTAAATCAAAGTCAGATGTTCTTTTTGTACTCTGCACACTTTGCAGTTCCTTAGAGCATGCAATACAGGGCAAGGAGAAAAAACAACAACTGTTTGTTGTTTCAAAGAACGTCTTTAATATTGAAATACTGCAAATAGACTTGGCAGTTTCACCTCTATGGACTCTCGCTGGCCTACAAGGCCTTTACAATGACATTTTTTGAACACGCGCCAGCAGTTTTAATAAATTAACAAACATACTGTTTGCTTCAGGGGGAAAGACAAAAAAATCAATTCACAGACACCAGAAAACAGATGGCCAGCCTGTCCTCTGCCTGTCAGGTCTGTCCAAAGTAGAAAACGGTTGTTTTTTGTTTCCACCTCAACATCTTCCCCTCCTTTAAAGACTGCTTAAATATTAATGGTGGCTCTCATGTCACTCACATCCTAATGACACTTACACGGTATAATAGGGGGTGATAGGGTAGAATAGTCGCTTTGCATCGTTGGGTTCGTCAATAATTTAAGGAGGACTCAGGAAGTACTGGAGATACTGGTGCAGGAACCTAGGCGTCACCCCGGTAACCTGTAAGTATATGTGGACGTGGATGTAATCATACATGTTGCTATCTGGGATTGAATGCAAAATGGTAGCAATGTTCCAATGTGCATCAATGATCATGCGGGGTAGTTTGGAGAGTCATGCTCACTCACATCCCCAGCGTGCCCACACTCCATTACCATAGCAACAACGATACCTATTTAACTTTCCTCTGACATTCAACAATCAATTCAGTAAAGACACAAATACTCAGAAACGTTTCCACCGCACATTTTTTTGAACCCCCCCCCCCAAAACAGGGACATTTCCAGAAGCCAAGACAAATGATTCTGTCACCCAGGTCTGTGCCCCAGATGGTCACCCATTCAGGACATACTAGTCAAGACAAGGAAGAAAAGTTCTGCACTAAATAGGGAACAGAGGCTCAGTCGGAGATCATAGTCTGACTGACAGAACAACTGACACGCTCACAGTCCCCTTGTCAGTGTGGCAGAAGCAGACTGAAGTGTCACAACCCCAGGGGTCCTTGACAGGTTGGACACGAGAGACATCAGATTTTTGTCTGGAGGAGATGAAAATAAACAATTGTTTCGACCTATAGCCTCCGAACATGTCATGAAGACATGGTTATAAGGTTGAGATGGGGTCAAATGGCTTGGACTGAAACCAAGGCATCCTCAGGTTCGCCTGTGTTTGTTGTCTGTGGATTTTATGAAGAAAACAGTCATTCTGATTTACGCTGGAACAAATCCTGTCTAATTTGACCTGCTCAATTAAGTAAAAGGTGTGTGTATGATATAAATATACAGCTCCAGAAGAAATGAAGAGACCACTGCACCTTTTCGTTTCCTTTCCAGGAAATGTTAGTGCGGAACAGAAGCGTTCAATTTGCAATGGTCTCTTAATTTGAACCCTTCTGTTCCTATATTATGTATTCTTACACACAAACTGTACTATATTCACCAATCAGCCATAACATTATGATCAGACAGGTGAAGTGAATAACACTGATAATCTCGTTATCATGGCACCTGTCAGTGGGTGGGAAATATTAGGTAGCAAGTGAACATTCTGTCCTCAGTGTTGATGTGTTAGAAGCAGGAAAACTGGGCAAGCATAAGGATCTGAGACACTTTGACAAGGGCCAAATTGTGATGGCTATACAACTGGGTCAGAGCATCTCCAAAACTGCAGAACTTGTGGGGTGTAACCGGTCTGCAGTGTTCAGTACCTATCA
Organism: Esox niger; assembly: GCA_016801105.1. Classification (NCBI taxonomy): domain Eukaryota; kingdom Metazoa; phylum Chordata; class Actinopteri; order Esociformes; family Esocidae; genus Esox; species Esox niger. The sequence continues at coordinate 8,588 of JACXGJ010007053.1, read as the reverse complement.
AAAGGGGTCTATGGAAAAGCGATGAACTGGCGACAGGGTCAATGGTGGCCAAGGCTCATTGATGCACGTGGGGCAATAAGGGTTTCCCGTGTGTTCCGGTCCAACAGATGAGCTACTGTATCTCAAAGTTAATGCAGGTACTGATAGAAAGGTGTCAGAACACACAGTGCATCACAGTTTGCTTCATATTGGGCTGCGTAGCCGCAGATCATTCAGGGAGCCCGTGCTGACCCCTGTTCACTGACGAAAGCACCTACAATGGGCATGTAAGCATCAGAACTGGACCACGGAGCAATGGAAGAAGGTGGCCTGGTCTGATGAATCACATTTCCATTCACATCACGTACAGTATATGCGTAAGAAACATGTTTGTACACAAGAAATATCTGTTCATATCACTGTATATGCATAGGCCTGAATGAACACGACTTCACTGTTCGTTAGTTACAGCAAACAACTGGAATTGGTCCCGCACTGTGATGCCAACATACCAAGACAGCACACATAATACGCAAGTTGAGACGAGCCCGGGTCAAGAAGAAGTGCAGCGACTCTGGATGAGAGCATGTTACAGAGTTAAAGGGCTTTGCTCTGGGACACGAATGTAAGGGACAACCTTTAGGACGTGAAAATAGCAGCCATCCTGTAGGCAGATTCATTCTGTCCGGAATTCTCCCAAATTCAAAATGGCCGCCTGCCTGCACATGGGTGTGCGTGTCGGTGTGCACCCACATTGGTAATTACTATTACCATTTTGGAGGAAATACGCACATATACTTCTTGCTGAACCATTAAAACCCCTGGCCCATGTGTACACAGCACTGTCTCTTTAGGCCAGAGGTGAATGGGGGTCTGGCGGCTTAGTCTGATGAGAGGCCCTCCTGAAGTCACTCTGTGCCCCATGAGAGCCACTAATGGAGCTGTCTTACCATGACCTTGGTGTCCAAACTACCTACTGTCAGATATGACACTCCACTATAGTGATTCTATATGGCCACTCAGCAACCACGCATTACCCATCCCCCAGATATAAAAGGTCTGATGTTGTTGCCAAGGACGGATTTAAAAGGGCAATAAGTCTACTCCGCTTCTTGTCAATGATTTAACTTGTCAGGTGAAGCTTAATGTAACATTTCACTGGATTTCACTAACAAAACCCAATCTTTACTCGATCTTCTCCTCCTCTCTTTTAGTTAGACACGTAGGAATCCTTCACATTATATAATTCTCCACACCAGCGGTGCATTTGCTTCCCTGTTTGCCCTTGAAAAGTAAAGAGATTTCTGGGTGGACGCCTGTGTGTGTGAGTGTGTTTGGAGTGGGTGTGCGTAGGTGTACGTGGTTGTGTGTGTGTGTGTGTTTCTGCTTGAAGGCCTGTGCGTGTGTTCGACTCCTGTGTCCTTCAGGACAGTTTATGCAGCACCAGCTTGGGTCATGTGTGTGTACCTACACTCTCTCATCATTATAACACAACTGCAAAAACAAGGTGAAGTTAATCGCTAGCATATTACCATAGACTAATTACAGAAGCCAGATAGGCAGTTCGCCTGAGGGGGAAATCGCTACTGTAGGCTAATGTCATCAGCTCCTCTCAGAACCCAAAGTTTATCTGAATCAAAGGCAGAGTGAGAGGAAAGCTAGGATTAGCATTTAGCCATACCTGGAGAAAGAAGATACTTTTCTCTGTTACCCCGAATTTTCGTAAGCTTCTTAGCTAGGTGTTGACAACCCGTTTCAAACATTTCCTTGCTATAATTGTGGATACCAATGAAGCAGTATATTTCCAGGGAAGAAGTTACTGAAGAATGTCGGGCTTTGGGTTACTTGAGCAAGGAAAGTAGATGTGTAGTGGAATGGAAGAGGGCGAACTTTTCTGAGGAGCAGTAGAGGCAGCTGTCTGGATTCAGTTTACTGTCCTTACAGAGCGATATATTTGCATAGGCAGTGGGGCTCGGGTGGTCATGACAGTATCCCAGACCAGATGTTCCCGCCAACTCCAGGGGCATTGGCACCCAGAGGTGGGGAGTGTCAGGGTGAGTTTCAAGATCCTTTGAAATATTACTTGTTTTACAATTCCCACAAAAGGCTAAATGTTTTAATATGATTTATTCTATCGTGTTTATTTTGGTTGCTGGATAACCAGAACAATGGACGTGCATTATACATGTTTTCAGATTGCTTCCCAGTGAGGAAAGGTCTGTGTTCTGTAACATTAAATGTAAGATAAATGTGATAATTATGCCAACAGGGATTTATTGTCTGAATGTTTTAAAGGAAATTGAAGGAACTGGTCATTTAGGACTGAGGTCAGTGCCTCCAATTTGTTGAAAGCTGCATCTCTTGCAATGTTCATGTGCTTAAAGCATTTCTGCTTTGTGTACAGATACACAACATATTTCAGTTAGAAATTATTAAAACATTTTTTATCTTTACATTTCATGCACCCATGTTAATTAAATCAATTGATTATTAAGCAAATGCAGCTATTGTATTAAGAATTAGTTCAGCTAAAAGCCTACGTATGACTATTCATTCCAATAATAAACATACTTTGCTATTATTAATCCAAACTGGTAAACTTTCTCACATACACACAACGTACACTAAGATATGGCACAGGACTGTTCCTCCTCGAGCTGGGATTAGTTAATTGAATGCTTTTCAAAATAGTGCAAAGATAAGTTTTTTTAGATGTAGTATTTAATAATTACATAACAGTTAGATAAATACATTTCAAGTGTCAGAGAATATGAGGCAATGCAAGATTAGCAGTTTCACTAAGATCTATCTGGATATATTCATTGTCTAATAGCATCTATAATTATACTGTTTATAATAATCAGATGTATTAATGCAGGATATTAGACAATATTAGTTTTGCATAACAAGATGGGATAACTCCCATGACTGACTTTCTTATGTGGCTCCTAAAGATTGTCAGAACAAGGAGAGGCTGACAAAAATGTCAATAAATAAATCCATGTAAACCAAATATACAGTATGTAAATACCCACTATGTTTCCTTGGAAATGTAAGAAACTGTTCCAAATAGGTTTTCAAATATATCAAGGACAAATCAGAACTTTCTAGTCAGGTCTGCCTTGACATTGATAGAGACCAAAATAAAAGCATGCCTTTGCAAAGATTCTGTGACATTCCTCAAGGAACATTTGCACTCTTACCTCCTGCTGTCTCCAAAACCTGCCACTGCCATTTTAGCACGAGGGAGAGAGAGGTGAAATGAGCCTTGAGGAACACTGAAGAGGGACTGAATATTTGTGAGTTTTGTGTGTATGTGTGTGTGTATATTTCATAAAATATTAATATATTTCATAATATATTTCTTAGGCATGTGGTGATAAAATTTGATAAAAGGGACATTTCACTGTTGCTACATTCCCCTATACGTGCCTTTTCATATTGTTGTTGGGCAACGCGGATAGACGGCAAACAAACAGGTTAGGTTTTTCAATGAGAACTGCTCACTAACATAAATACAAAAATGCTTCTTATATCTCACAGGACAATATCTAACGGCTACAAATGTATTCCATTGCATCAATACACGTATTTGACACTCGACAACCCCCCCCAGCCAGAGCTCTAATGGTAGTGACAGAACAAAGTGACATTAGCAGGCAATATGGCAAATCAAAAATAAGGATGGGTTCTGACTGGCCTTGTACTAACCGTTGCAATCGACACATGGTGCAAGTGTGTTTGGACACGCACGCTTAACAACACCATCCCAGCGGCCCAAAACACTCAGGGCTGAGCAAATATCACCCAAGCATGACAGGATCAATAGACTTATATTTGTATTGCCTAGACGTGAATTATGTGCGGCCCAATCACAAGGCATGCAGAGTCAGTGAACAGCGTTGAGCCAAACCAGCCCTTTGCAAAATAAAACACAATTGCTAAAATCACCACCTCCAAGTACATTGAGTGAGGCACAAATTGCAACCATGAGAGGCTTTTGACATACCCAGTGACAGCTGCACAGTGCACCATAGGTGCAAATGTAACGTTTTTTTAAAGTATTATAATATATTTTCCTCATATTTTAGGCTGCAGTAGATCCCCTCTCCCACCTTAGACCTGTGTTACTGATGGATTCATTTTATTGATCTCAGATCCTCCGTTTGTCATTATCAAAGTGGCCAGTCATTTCCATAATTGGTGTAGCATTAAAATGTTTACTGTAGATCTGTAGTTATTTAAAGTGGCTTACAATTGCATTACATCTAGAAGGCCACATTTTCTTAGACCCTACGACCCCCCCTCCCCAACACATCCCCATATCTGCATCTAAAAGCTGCTTTATGGTCAATAACAATGAAGACATTAACGCAATAACACAACATTGTCATTTTTGTGTGACCAGTTCACCCCACTACTGCATTCATTCTTAATTTTCTCATTTAACTATATCCACACAGATCTAACCGTTAGTGGCCATCCTTAGTACATGCTCTCTCTGTACCAAGGATTATGCACAATAGTGTTGCCCTGTGTGTGTTCTAATCCACAGGGTTTCTCGTCACTACACCTGTCTCTCCGCTTAGTAGGTCTGGGACATGGTTCAGAGAAGTCACTTGTCACTAGGCTCATAGCAATATGTCTCTGTGATACCGCCAGAGTGTCAATCAACTGACACATGGCTCTGTCTGGGTGAGGTGGCAAAGGGACGACAGGAGAAATAGGTCTCCCTGCAAAGCATGTTGGGAATGAGGCACTGATACAAGCAATGATTGGGGTGTGGTTAACATCTGTGTACATTTCCTTGCTGTGTACACTTCTGAGGACATGTTGTCCGTCCCATACTAACAAAATACGTTTTTTAGGGGTTAGAAAAAAGGTTTGGATTAGAATTACGGTAGGAGTTACGGTTAGGTTTAAAGTTTGTTGTTTGCGATAAGCTTTAGGGTTACTGTAAAGAGGTTATGGAAAATGACCTTTATTTGATAGGAATCGTGTGTGCATGTGCGTGTGTCCTTCCATGTGTGTGTTCATGTGTGTGCTTCTCTGCGTCTTTGAATTGCTGGCTTTCTTTCGGACCTAGTTGCGCCTCTGACGTTTCCTGAGCTTCCTCCATGGCCTATGGCTCCTCTGATGCTTCCTGTATGCCACTGACGTCTCTTTATTGCCTTCACATCCACGCTGGGTTTGGGTAAATGCTTCACACAATGGGCCCACGCAAGGCCATTGGCAGCACTTCCTCTCAATAACTGCCACCCATTTCTCTGTATCTTTCTGTTATTTCTCAGTGATCCCGGTCTATTCACTTTTAGCCTCTCTCTCCCGTGATTTTTGCTCTCTGGTGACCCACTCTCTTCTTCCGTCTCTCTCCATCTCTCTCACCCAGCATGCCATCGGAGGAGCACTACGAGAAACCTTTAACTCGTTGCCAGGGAGACTGTGTCCGTGGAGTATCTGCCAGAGTGACCTGTCCTCTCTTTTGATTCTGAAACCATCTCCTCCATTACCGGAATAAAGTGCAGTGTGAACAGTTTTTCTCCACCCACTTCCTCCCTCCATCTCTCCATTCTCCTCAAAACCTCGGATTGTCACAATAGATCCACTCAATGGCTTCACGGTACTTGATGACGAGGGCGTGTGATGGAGTCGGGGAACTTTTTTTTCCTTTTAATACGATTAGACCCTCACACACTTTTAAAGCGTTTTACACGTCAGGACGGCATAAAAGTTCAACCAAACTAAACACGCCACCGGCATGGCTGACATAGAAAAGACTTGAAAACTCAACGGCACAAGCAAATCAGCTCTCACTCAGGCAAACAGAAAATAACTAGCGCAAGTCAAATCCCTGCATGTTCAGGTTTTAATGGATTGGATGGCCCTGCTAGGATACTGTAGCCTGCCATGCTTCCCACAACACAACAAGATTGATTTCTGAGAGGGCCGGATGGATAGTGGCTCTAGTAAAAATCTGAGCCCACGCGCTCAACATGTTTGATAGGCCTCCCGTTTTATCCCTTCTTCCACATATTTATTTTGGGAAAGATAAGAGATAAGTAGAGGGAGAGAAAAAGGGATTTGGAGAGAGAGAGAGAGAGAGAGAGAGAGAGGGATAGGGGAGAAAGATACAGAAAGAGGGATAATGAAGCGAGAAAGGGGAGAGACAGAGAGAGAAAGAGGATGAGAGATAGATATGGGACTGAGAGATAATGACAGAGAGAGTGAAGCTGACATGGTGACAAAGAGAAATAGATCCAGAGAGCATATAGAATGTGCGGAGTAGGAAATATAGACCGACTGACAGAAACAGACAGAAGAAGGACAGGCAAAAAAAAAACACTGCTAACGTTAATATGTACGTTTTTTCCCCTTCATTGCCTACACTTTAAACAGGGTTGGTCAGGTTCACACCTGGGAACAATACAATATCATGGGGAGATAGTAGCCATTTGAAGGCTCACTGGCTTATTATTCACATGACATAAAAGTATTAGTGTGTGTGGTCAGTGTTGTAATGGGAGCATATTTTACAGGTAAGGATGTGATCTATTACGCACATTATGTCATTTACTGTGTAGAATAATGGCCTATAGGTACTGTAAATAGACAGGGTGCTTCACTTGATATCAATTCATTAAAAACTCTTAAATAATGAAAATAAGCTAATTCTAAAATATATCTAGCTCCCTGAATCTCATTGGGTTTATTACTATACCTGCTATACTATGTAATGGCGTGCAAAACACCTGACACCACCTGAGAAAGTTGTTTAAGGCCATTGATTGGAGCGCTTCGTGTGTATTTGTTCAAAAAGACTAGACAATATTGTAGTTAACACAAAAGTAGCAAAAAGAAAGAAGAGTACAAAGAAAAGTAACATATTTATTTTATGAGGTGTCACTAAAGGTAAAACAGTTTTTGGGGAAAAAGTGGCAGACTTGAAGGTCCAGGCAATCTATTTGTACAGTCCTATCAAAAATATTTTATATCAGTACTTTGATATGCACAACAATTGCCACAAAAAGATTACCATAAACCCACATTGCTATTTTGATAAATGTTGCGTCTCGGTATTTCTCCTCTTGTCAATTTCAGGGATCAAAACATTTACCCATCTACACCCTATATAGATGGGTAAACACCCTTTCTCAACAACTAAAACGCTAACTGAACTGCATACTGAATTCTCCACCCAATGCAAATGACCTAGTAGCACATCGCAAATCCAACAGACACCTAAATCACAGAGGTTGTCATCTTTAGCATGTTTAGCATGTACAACAGTCTACTGCACAACAACATATCCTGAGGCAAAGGCCCACAGTACAAATTCCACGCAGGATCAGCAGCTATCTTTATTAATCCCAAATCATACATTTACATAACAAGCAACCAATCTGCCAGCAAACCGCCACACAGTCAATCTCCAACGAGTCTGTAGGCTTCCAAAGTATTTGAAGGAAGTACAACCAAAGGAAAGAGACTTTTGAGACACGCCTCATTGGGTGAGTTAGTGAAACTGGAAAGCTTTTTGTAATACTGTATTTTCCTCCTCACATCTAACGCTGCAGCACATCTCAAAAACCAAGACCCGGGTATTGATGGATTTTTTGATCTAAGATTCCGTTTGTCAGTGTCAAAGTAGCCTGTCGTTTCAATAATTAAAAGGATAAGTCTCCAGTTATGTAAAATGACGGAAAATTCCATTAAAAGGCATTTATAAAATGTCACATTTCACATGGACACACACACAGGCATTCAGACTCCTCCCTGTCCCTGTCTCCATCATAGAGACACTTCTCCAAATCTCATGAGCCTCTCTGTTTAAAACAGGTACATATTATTCTAGTGTAGTTTTAGTCAGCATTCTTTTACAGAAACCATTCTACCCTCATCCTCTCTCAGTCCTTACCCCTATGTCTGTCTGTCTGTCTCAACTGTTCTCCATATCTCCCTCTCAATCTGTTTCTTCTTCTGTCCATCTCATACTCTCTTTATATCTCTCTCCTTTTGATTCTTCCCCCGATTTCTGTCAGTCTGTCTTGCACATTCTCTATATCTCTCTCTCTTTTGGTTTCTTCTATGTCCGACTGTCCCACACGTTCTTAATATCTCCTATCTATGTCTGTTCTTCTGTCTGTGCACTTTTCCCTCCCTCTATGTCTCTGTCTTTCCCATTTGTCTGTTTGCCCGCCTGCCTCTCTCACTTGTCCTCAGTGTATCCCTCTCTGTCTATCCCGGTCTATCTCTTTGTTCTGTCTGTCTCTGTCCCTTCTCTATCTCTTTGTGCCTCCTCTACGTCTCTGTCCCAACTATCCCTGAGCGTGGATTAGCAGCTCCTCCAAAAACTAGACACATTTGCGCCCAATCAGGTTTCTTCTGTGGGAAGATAATATGGCCCCTGGAGAGCAGCACAGTGGAGGTCACAAGGTCGAGGGAGAAGTCCCACAAGCCAACAGGGACATGTAAGCACCACCGCTCCTGGTCGCCCTTCACGCCTCACCGCCCCAGCGAAAGGGGGCCAAGGGAGGGGTGCAGAGGCTGTCGTTTTATTGACCGGCCACACCCATGAGGGAGGGGGGGCAGTGTGGTTTAGGGGTGGTGGG
>JACXGJ010007052.1:0-31903 GCA_016801105.1 Esox niger | reverse complement strand
GTGGTGTGGGGTGAGTGGTGGTGGGTGAGTGGTGTGGGGTGAGTGGTGTGGGGTGAGTGGTGTGGGGTGAGTGGTGTGGGGTTTGGGATAGGGAAGCATGGTTGGAGTACGACATGTTGAGGGCTGACTGATCTCTCTGTGACCCCCCCAACACACACACCACTGGGAGTCTGTGTGTAACTCTCCAACTGACCCCTGTAAATTAGGGGAGGAAAGTGGGGGTTGTGCTCCATGTGGCTCTGTCTAGAACACGAGCCACGACCCCCGGTGTTTACAGCCGGGTGGACAGACACCCTGCTGGGACCTAGTACGTCGGAGTCACACTTTTCATCCTACTGAACAGACCAAGAGCACCGGTGAGCAACCGGAGAGCAAAAATCAAATGAAGGCTGGCAGTGACTAGAGAATAGGTTGCAGAGAGACACGCTGCTTAGTGTGCGTTGTTGTCAAGGGGAATATTAAAAGCCATATTAAAGGGATATATCTTGTTAAATATATCTAATTAATTCCCTCCAGTACACATAACACCCCTGGTGTTGAGCCAAGGGTATATTATTAGCAGAGGATTGAGGTATCACTATTCTGACAGTTTGATGAGTGATTGATGTTCCGGTATCACTTAGCAGTATAGTGACCAACGCAAAACACACTGTGAAATGACCAATAACGCCTGATTTATGGCTCCACGACGTGATGAATATCAATTAGTAGAACCTGTGTCGGAATGGACAGGCCAGCCACGCTTTGGGGGGGCTTCTTTAAGTACATACGACAGGGTCAATGTTCAAGTAAAATGTCCAAGCAATGCCAGGTAGCAGCTCTTTTTTGGCCATTCAGGGTACAATACTAAACGATGTGTGTGCGTGTTCAGACGGTACACGTGTTCACGTGTGCCTACCTGTTGCCCTTAGAATGGATGAGTTTACAGGAAAGGTCACGGCCAAGTGGCACACAGTGACCACAGACGAGCCATTCAAGGCAGACAGTGGCATAACAGCCGCGGGCCGTCTGGCAACATGGGCAGACCTCAGGATTGTTGGACCTCGGCGAGGGCTCATGTTATTCAGAACCGTTCCTGTACCTCTCCTCCAAAGTCAACCGCTGCTAAAACATGATACTGCATTGCTACCGGTCCGCACACACACGCATTGGCCTTGTCCGCGGCGCGTAAACACTTCAGGAAGTGGACCAGTCAGTGTCTCTCGGTTCACTGAGCAAGTCGAGAGGAAAAGAGCTCCCTGCCATTCCGTCAAAGTGACGGCGAGAGCCTTTAGTACCGAGTGCAACTTAAAACACATGGTAATGACATAATGCAGGTCTGCTCTCTCGTCATCTGTCCTCCACTTGAGGATAAGGACACTCAATACCCGCCTATTAACTGACCGCAGCAGGAGCAGACATGGCTTCCTTTTGTCCCTCCACAGCTCCCACTGCTCATTCAAATGTTCCACCGGCCAGCCTCGGTTGATGTCCATTTGAGACGTTTACGGATGCGCATGGGTGTGCTCGACCCCGCAACACACTCCCGGCCCCGAGTCACTGTCTCCCCATTGGAGTCAGAGCCCGGATTAAGCCGTCTCGCCTGTGCCCTTCCACACTGGCCAAATGTCACGTAATGGAGCAGTGCCATGCCACCAACCAGCCCAGGCTCAACACAATCTGCAACGCTGAGTTATCAATAGCTTAGTTAGCCTGAGAACTGACAGTCATGTCTTCCATAAAGTGACGACTATTCCCACTGTATAACAGCATATGTAACTCATCTGACTGTTACCACTGTATAACAGCATATGTAACTCATCTGACTGTTACCACTGTATTACAGCATATGTAACTCATCTGACTGTTACCACTGTATTACAGCATATGTAACTCATCTGACTGTTACCACTGCATTACAGCATATGTAACTCATCTGACTGTTACCACTTTATTACAGCATACATAAATGATGGGTAAACTGCCCACCATATATTTAAAAAACCAAAAGGGAAATAATTCCATTCATGTATGCTGTCTGAGCTCACTGCTGGGACCGTCTCCGTCACGCGGGTGTTCGGTTTTTAGTGGAAAGAACGTGCCTGTGATTACATTCATTTACACTTAATTCACTCAGCAGAGACACTCTCACCCAGGTGACGTACAGAATGTGAGGCGGACATTTTCATTCCTTCCTGCGTGGGAATAAAACCCACAACCATGGCGTTGCAAACACTGTGCTTCACCAACAGAGCTGCGCCAGATTTCCACATGTACAACAAGGCGACACATCGTCTTAACTTATGCTCTACATTCACTGGATTGATGGTATGGAGCAGAAGAATACCAACCCAGAAAATGAATACCCATTAATTTAGCAGCAGATGTCGCGGAAGATGTAACAGCAGCACCTCTGCAATTGTTCACCTGTTGTTCACAGGACACAGCAGAACTGTAGTACTTCATTCAGACCTCTAGGGCTTCCTGTGCATGGATATATGTTTCCCTTTATAACATTCTTTGTTCCCTCCCCATCTGAGAGGCTGTAGGGTAACATGGGGCAAGACAACCCCTGGGGAGAGAAGCCGCCATGAAGCCGCTCTCACTCTCCCCATTCTTTTTTCAGCACCTCCTCTGGCTGCCACTAGTATTAATCAACTACACATTTCCTCTGTATAATCTCAATTTCACAGCCAATTATTCAAAACGTTTTCTCATAAAAAAACTGCTGGGATTAAAAATTGTGCTTTATTTAATAGTTTAGTTTAACTGAATGAAACAGTGTGTAAGGAATAGGTAAGTTGGGTAAAAAACAGGGGAAAAATGCACCTTTCCAAAATAATTGTTTTGTGAAATACAAATTAATCTTTCATCTGTAGCCATTAATTTAACTTCATAATAAGCACAGCCATCTTCAATATATAAAAAAATCACTAAACATTTCTTTATTGTGTCAGTAAATAGTTATTTTACTTAGGGGGGCATGTTACCCCAAACTACCCTACAACCTCTAGACTGCTAACACACATGCGTAGCCGTGTTAGTGTCTGGCTACCAGGGACTTCTCATCCTGAATACTTCTCATCAAGACCATCATAGTCCAGGCTTTCACTTCATTTTCTAGGCATTTCTTTTGACAGTTAGGTTAGGTTGTCCAAGCGTGTTCCTGGCAGCCAATCCCTCCCCATATTGGCGCTCAGCTGAAACTACGCAAGTTGTAACCCCACTGGGCCGCCTCTGTTCTGCGGCTACATCTTCTTTGTGTGTCAGGCTGGACTGGGCTGGGCCGGGCTGGACCAGGCTGGACTGGGCTGGGCTGGACCAGGCTGGCCTGGCTGAAATCTGTCACTGCAGGCTGCCCAATGGCGTGCTTTGTTTTAGCCATCGCCAAGGCCCCAAAGTGGTGGGAAAAGGGGCTTTGAAGGTGTGGAAATGAAATCCAGAGTGTAACTTATCCAAATTGGACCTCTGCTCTCTGTAACTCTATTCCCACAGAGCAATGACTTAATGAACCTAACAACCTAGCATATTCCCTATAACGCCCACCGGGACCTGGAGTCTTACATCGGCCCTGAACCAGGCTGGGTCGGCGGGTGGAGGCACGCATAGCGCCATCCCTTGACCTCCGTGCTCCGAGACGGTTGGAGGTGGACAGCGCGCTCCTTCCAGGGATTCCCTTTGTACACATAATTAAATCAATGCTCCTGACAGAAGGACGAGGCAGATGCCCCCGAGGTGGTTTGTGGCCACATGCAGACACTTCACCCACGCCGCTCCATCGAACGGGAGGAGGGGGCAGATGCCCGGGGCGTGGTGAGAGGGTGAGAAAGAAAGAGGGAGGGGAGAAACGCCTACTTAAACGTTAAAAAACGGGGGGAGTGGTGTTCTTATTCGTCCTGCCCAACACACACACACACACACACACACACACACACGCACGCGTTACACAAAGTGTTACACATCTGCATTGGTGTCAAATGCATGTGTTCCTTTTTGTACCGCATCCCAGCTGCCTCTGCAATGGCAGGGAGTGAGGTCACACCAAAGCATCACACATTGTTGTGACCGACCCGAAAGAAAGAAACTGACAAAACCCACTCCAACAGAAAGCAACCATCACAGTGTTAAATCTAGACAGTGTTCCTATCATTTATCTGCGTCTGGGCTCTGTCAGGTTTTGAGGACATCACCTTGGCTCTGTGTGATAGTGCTAATTGGGAAGCTGTCTGTGTCTCTGCTGGCCCATCATGCTTTGCTCCGTGAGGCCAGTCTCCAGCCAACCTGCATCTCAGTGTGGCTGCAGGGTGTCCTACTGTTGAACCTTATCAATGAGCCCAGGCATGTTTACGGCACTGACCCCTTTGTGTGACGCGTCAAAAAGGAGAAGCCACAGAGGCAGAGCCGGGCACGCCGTAAAACAGTTTCCTCCGGGTATATCACATTTAAACTGACACACATGCGACTGTGCGGAACAGTGTGTCGGGCGATAGCATGAAAGCAAACAAACAAAAGAGCCGAACAAGCAAAAGACAACCACATCAACAAATAATATTTTAGACAAAACACATTGGAATGTGTCTCAAATGGAAATGTTCGTGTTTTACGGAATTTTACACTAATTCATGTTGAGATCTCAAAGAGTGGATAAAACACCAGTCTTGTTTTGCTGGCTGCAGCTAAATCAAACATTTCTACACATTGTTCTATAATTCAACACTTAAATTTCTCCTACACTCCAAATTGCTGCATGAAAAAAAACATTTTTTTGAGCAACGGAGAACCATAACGGAGAAGAACCATATTGTTCCAAGGAGGAGCAGGTGTATGTTGAATGGATACGGCGGCGGTTCACTGCCCACTGACAAAATGGATTTAACCCATCTTTGGCACCGTGGAAAAAGCAACAAAGACCAAGACGCACGGGTGTACCACTGAAAATGAAGTGGACATGTTGAATTGCCTAATCGGACCGCCACTTGATGTGAACAAATCCGTAAATCAAAATGCGTCACGGACGCAAAGCAGTATTTCACTAATAGAGGATAGCCCAAAATGTGAGGTCATTCTACAGTAGCATGTGCCTAACTCAATGTGAGATAAGCTTACTAATGACCCCAGGGTAAGATTAGTCAACGGGGCCTTTATAAGCCGGTCCCAACCCATGTGCACCATGTGTGGCGGTTCCCCGCCGATTGTTGTTTTATTTCAATGGTAAAGAGAGGAAACACACAAAGCACAGTGTCCAAACTGAAGATCCATTGAGTAACCATGGAAGCGTTTGTCTCACTCGTCAATGGGTTACCCCGCCATTCATTTGGTCATTCCGCTGAATCAATATTTAGGCTTTTCAAATTTACTAGCAACTCCTAGGGGATTTTTGGCATTGAAATGCCCAGTGAAAGAAATTAGTATGGCTCAGTACTTTGTTTTCCTTACAGTTCCGACAATTCACCCGCATGAGCTATCTGTTGATAAAGACGCACACAAAACAAAGATATCCAAACCTCCCCTTATGCAGCCTGTCTTGGTGCTATTATTTCATATCTACCGTATTTCTGATTATTGGGCCAAACAAAAACAATGTTATGTCATAATATCTGGATCGGTAAGAACAAGTTTCTATAAAATTGTTCGAAATAATAAAAAGTGCGCGCGTAGTAGGCTAGCCTATTTATGACAACGTATTTGCAAGAAGGTAATAAAACGTTAAGTAGCCTAATTCTTGACAATAATTTACTAGCTGTATAATGTTCAAAACACCTGTTCACAAAATAACATCTTCTTGCATGTATGCACACTCACCTGCCACCTTGCTGGCTATCACTGAAGGATAAATTATAGAAGTACCGCTGTTGTAGAGGATCTCATCTATAAATCCTATCAATAACCTCCCAATGTTTTGGTCAGATGAGGTTCTTGGTCAATGAATGCATCTTGATATTCGTTGCCTTCTTGGGATGCTTCTGACAGCTCTAGCTACCCCCCGCGAACAACCACAAAAAACACGTCACTATCCGGACGGATTGTGGGAAAGAAACTAACAGTATTTCCTGGTGTAGACCGATACAAAACAACACAATTTTCTTTCAATTAAAATGATTGTTCAGTTCTTCGCTTAAAGACCCAGCCATGCCGTTCAGCTTCACTACAGTCTTAACAAAAGTACTGTGAGGACTCCCCGCATGTCGTAGAAAGGCAAGATATGCTAATCGCATTTGCTTGGCGGAGCCGGACAGTAGCAGCCGACAGCTCCACCCAGCGAATTGTTATATTTCCCGCTATTTAGATAGCTATATTAAAAAGGTGCCTAGCCTACGCTATCAAAAAAGTTAAAACTGTATGTTCACCATCATTCCACATAAACAAACATAAGAAAACATTTGTAGCTTTTAACGAGGATAAAAGCTACAACAATGACGTGTAGTCTATGTTTTTTGTTCTTAATAAAACATAAATTGACCAAGAAACGTGTACGTTTATATCTACACACTAACCACAACACTCCGCAGCAGATAAAGTTCGTTATCAAATGGCCACATCATGTTATTTGACACTGTAAACAACATATCCTGTATAATATTATAAAACAAACATTAGGGTGAATGCCTATCCATAAAGAATTGTATATGCACATCGCAATTGAGGGCTTACAGTGTTCTTACGTAATCGCATGTGTCGGATTTTCCAGGAATAAAATGGGGTAAAAAAGGGAATGAACCTTAAATTTTCTGATGCTTCCTAACACAAGGTCAGAGTCATGTCCAATGAATTACGCTAGTAGTGAAAAAAATACCACGCCTTATTTCAAGTGTCCGAAAATCGAGTACTTCAACACTGCAACTATTTGGGTTCACGGTGGACACCCTGTCACCTCATGAAGACGACCCTGTCCACTGGCTGCTTTCTCTCTGATTTCAAGCCAGGGTCACTCCCATCCTAAAAAAAAAAACTAGAGACATTAACAAAACTGCCAACTAATGTCCCGTCTGTCTTTCCATTCCAGAACATAGTTGTTGTAACAACTCTCCTTGACCCTATAACCAGTCAGGCTTGAAGACGGCTCACTCAACCCAGACCAAGCTACACGTCAAAGCCTCTGTTCACTGCCCTAGTTGGCTCACTGTTCACATCCTCGTAGGGATTTCTCGCCCTTTGACGAGTTGGCCGTAGGATCCTCCTCTCTATCCACTCTGTTCAGCCCATCTCAAGCTCTGCACACTCCTGGATTTACATCCTATGTGGTAGACCTGTCCCACCAGGTGATAGAGGCTCCATCCTCTTCTCTCTACAGGCTACATCAAGACATCTGTCTTCGTCATAGCCTCACATTGTCTCTCCTATAATTTCCATGCAGATGAAATTAAACGTTTTTTTCTCAATTCCTCCTGACAAAGATTTCTGTGTGTCTGGCTGACAGTTCTGCTTGGATGTCAGCCCAACACTTCACCCTAAACAAATCGGAACCACTTTTGGTCTGGGGAAAGACCTGTCCACTCCAAGAATTCACCATAGTGGTTGTATCCCTCCGAGAGTGCAGGGAACCCTGGCATGATCTAGGATAACACCCTGTCGTTTTGTGCAAACATAAAAGCCTTAATTCACATCTGCAGGTTCACACTCTTCAAAAATGTTTGGGGCTACCGTTACCTCACACAGGAAATCGAACAGGTACAAATCCATACACTTGTTATCTCATATCTAGAGTATACTGGAACCAACCTGGGCTTCAACCAATGGTGTAGGAGGAGACAAAGCTAACAGTCAAGAAAACTTCTGAAATACCTAAAGCAAGCTTTAAAATGTGGTTACAAAATTGATTTTGAGCGGACGCAGATACACGCGAAAATGGGGAATATAAAGATCCGTTATCTAACGGGTTTACCCAGCTGGCCTCTGCATCTGTTATGCCATCTAGTGGTCAGCGCAGGAACTTTAAATCGGAGCCACCTACGTCATCACGTTAGTATTCTGTTGACGTGGCGTAGCTAAACAAGCCAACACTAGTAGCCGGGGGAAGAATGGAAATGGCTTAGGTCGTCGACGGAACAGTGCTCATGTTTTCAGGTAAAGTATTTGTTACATGATTGTTACCTATATATTGATAATACAAATATTTCCTAGCAACAAGATCTGTTAGTCTTTTTTTTAAATTCTAAGGCAGGTTAGCTGAAAGAATTGTAGCTAGCCCTCCGATATGTTAGCCAGCTTTCATGCCAGCCTACCTTTTACCATCCATCGGATCGAAGTAGCTATTGTACAACGTTTACGGTGGTTGATTAAGTCATGCAGGCTAGTTAAGTAATAATTTACAGCAGTACCCTAACTAGTAAACGGTCGTTTAGTACATAGCGGACTAATTAGCTGTTTGTAATTGCTTGTGTCACGTTACTATTACTGTAGCCAGGGATTTTGCTAACGTTAGCATTGACCTTCATGCTTAAACTCAGGTAAGCGTTGTCTTGCTAGTTAGACATGGTCTGACAAAGAAAATGTCCATCATCAGCAGTTTTCTCTTAATGGATAGAAACGCAAACGTTAGCTTAATATACTGCACGTTACATAAACAAGTGCCCTGAGAACACTGCAGTCATTGAGGCTCCTATAAGTCGGTCAATGTCTAAGTGCTTGCCAGCTGCACTGATGAACTTTAGCTAGGGTGTTCAGATGTAATCACCCTTTTGAACTCCGACTGTAAGAGTTGGACTGAATGCTTCTCTATATGGCTCAGGTGTTCGAAAAAGCAAATGCATGTTCGATTTTGTGAAATATACTTTTTGCTGTCTCGAAAGCCTAGCATAGGCAATGGTGACAATGGTCGGTTTACAATGACAAACAATTTTGGCAATGTCGATAATTGAGAACCAAAGTCCACGATGGAAAATGTTTCTTTTTTGTTGGTGTAATCGAGCAGTCAGAGCTACTTAAAATGTGTGAGTTAGCTAATAATGTACATTACTATTAATATTGTTAATTGAAAAGGAGTGTGCGCAGGTTAAAAACAATTGGGCCATTTATACAATTTTGTTGATTAATGGTGTTGTACAACTTGCCAAATCTCGTTACACATTCCTTTTGGAGAATATTTTAACTCCTCTCTGCCCTTTCCTTGATAAGTTATTCCTAAGGAGATCAAAACAGACAAAAGGGAGAAGATAGCATAATTTGCTAAACCAACTGATAAACGGCACATGGAAATTAAACTAACCTGATCTTGATGTGATCAATTGGTCCAAAGCTTTATATTGTAAATGTTTTTTGCAGGTGTGCTCCCAACAATTTGTGGGTCTTTCTATATATAAAGGGGCCAATGTGTGACATCATGCAGTAATACATTTAAATTATTTTCCAAAATCTACAAGGAATAGGCTCACTGACAACTTAACTCCACCTGGCAACAACAAAACACATGCAAAACACAGGCATGCCATTTAAAATCTTGAATGAAACCGGACACTGGGTGTTGTTAGTCATGTCTTGTAGTTTGGTCTGTTTGCAAAAGATTACTGGAAATGTTTCCTTTTTAATGGTTTTTATAATAATATGAATAAGTTCTATAAAAAAAGTGTGGCACATATATAGCCTCATATTGGAAGTGCATTCGAGCACACAATTGCATTTCCTTGGTTCTTCACATCCTCTCAACCCCGTTAGATAAAAAGGTGAGAGAATGCGACAAATCTAAGAAATTCTGTTGAGGTTAATTCAAGGGCAGAGGAAGCGTTTCACAGCTGTTCAGAATTAAGACCGTGCTTTACTGACAGTGACCCACCATAATACCCCTGTTATGTCCAGAAACAACCTCTTGCCCCTTTCGTTCCGGGTCTGAGTACTTTGGAGGACAGGCATGTCATGTGTAGTGCCACAGTGAATACTTCACCATACCGTCAGATAGGTTTAGTGGACAGATAAGCCACCAGTCTCCTCCTGTGTATACAGGGACACGTCTCACAGCACATTCAGGGTTGATGCCCGAGGACAGCTGTGTCACAAAATGTTCTGTTTGCCTCATGTTCTCCAAGTGTCTACAGTCTTTAGGATTCAACACGGCACTTGGGGAACTGGTTGGATGTGTCATGTCATTAGTGGACACAGTGCGTTTCACATGTGAGCCAGAGCCGATACATCCGATCTGGGTGACGAGGCAGTTCTGGGTTAGTGGAGAAGACCTGCAGATTAGTTTTAGCGGACACTCTTGTCGAGCGGTTTCCACATCGGGCAGGGACTCTGCAAGCCCAGCTTCAAGGGGAAGGTGGTTTCATGAGGGGGTTGCCATGACATCCTCGGAGGGCATGTGTGCTGACAAGGTACTTCCTGTTTGAGTGAGCAGTGTGATGGAGAGGTTCATAGGTGGCACCATCTTGAACTCTCACCTTACAAGGCTCTGCTAAGACGAGGCAAGGCCTTGGTTGCAAGTTAGACTCCAATATTGGCAGAGGAGAAAAAATATCCTAAGAATAAACTAGAGCGGGGCTAAAAAAAAAGAGAACTTATTGCAACATGTTTTTTTGTTTAATCAATTGTAATAATATAGGAAAGGAAGGAAATAAATGAAATGTCAGAGTTTAGAAGACACCACTTATTTGTTTGAATTCTGTCTTCTGCCTTTGGCTGTGATTTCTTGTCCACATCACTATGAATATCATATTTTGTAATGTGCGGTGGGAGGAGTCTTGGAATGGCAAACTCAGACCTGATATTGGTTACCACTGATGTCATGACAAGGCTTATCCATGAGCTGGAGGGTGACATGGTCATCGGGATGGACCTTCCAGCCCCGTATTGAAAAGGAGAATATGGGGCCCGGTCTAGTGTCAGGAATTGGCCCAAAACCATTCCTGAATCACCTCTGAATGGTGAAACTTTATATTATCACATGCAATTTCATTGAGGAACTCAATAAGGTGTGTAGCCATTGTAAGACCCAAGAAGTGGTGTATGTCCTGGCACCCAATCTTCAGATCTGGCAACACACAGGAAAATGTTTCCCCTATGTTGTCCAGACCCATGGACAGTTGCTCATTGGCCACTGATATTGTGCCAGTTGGTCTTGGTAGAAGACCCATGGACAGTTGGTCATTGGCCACTGATATTGTGCCAGTTGGTCTTGGTAGAAGCCTGCTCTATTAACAAAGATGTATTTGTTAACGGTTCAGTTTGTAGTTTTGACCCTGTTCAGGGTCTCTCTGATTTCTTTATATGGTTCTGCTTATCAGTTGTGGTTATTACTATGGATGTCCTGTTAGTGGGCAATGCGTTGGCCGTTTGTGGCTCACACGACCGACACCAAGGTTGTGGGTTTGAATCCTACAGACATCACACATCTATGGCCTTATGGTGGTGATTCTGTCCTTTTCAATCTGAACATAGTGGGCAAAACAATCAAATTCACAGTATATTTTGAACAATGAGCATAGTGATCGTAAAAGGTATTTTAACTATAGAAGAAAATATTTTTAAAAGTTATGTATTTCAATGTGAAATGTTTTTCTAGATGTTTTTTGCTACCCAATCAATGTCAGATGTACTTGGAGTTGTGAAAAGCATTTTGTTTGTACTAATAATGAAATATTAACAATTTGTATCAAGGCACCTTAAGACCCTGTAATTCATATGCATTAGAGTTCCATCTCAGAAAGGTGTTTACAGTATGGACTCAATTAAAATCTCATAGGCTACATTGTAGGGCTTAGGAGGGTACAACAGTGTCAAGATACAGTGAGCAAGCAGTTTAAACAAGCCTGATATTTTTCTTTAAATAACCTGAAGGAGAAATGTATCACCTTGCACACCACAAAGGCCAGTTTTGGACTGTGGAAAAGCTTATAGGCTACGGTTAGTAACAGTTTTAATAAATGGTACTGTGACAGCAACGGTATAAAGCTATGTTTGTACAGTGAGAATAACCTTGACAGTTATGAGTAGTTAAAAGCGGTAACAAACATTGAATGGAAAAGATTCTCAGGAACTCCACACATCCAGTAGAGCAGCAGTATTATTACATGGTCTGAAGGCATTTCCCAGTTATCCTTAGCCTATAGCTGCACAGACTTTCCTCACCACGGTGGCCATTGTTTTCTTAAGCCCTTGGCCAATACTACAAGGTGTGGAACATTGCTCCGGACCCAGGGTTTTCAAAGAACCGGTTTTCCCAATTGCCCACACAGACGCACCTATATCTGTTTACAGTACCATCAAGAATGAATGCAGAACGGACAGACGTGCCCCAAAACGGGCACGGGAGGCACTGCTGCCACACGGGCGGATGTTAAAGCAACTCCTCCTACTCTGAAGAGGTTAAACGTGTTGGCGCTGACGTCTGATACGTCAGTTTTATTTATCGACATGCACATTATTCCCCCTCGTTTTCAGCCTAGTGTTTAGTTTGGTACTGCGGGGGCTGTTAGTTTTCATTAAAAAAAACGGTGGCAGAAGAAGCCAGAAATGGAGATCCGTGCACATTTTGGAGCATTGTGTTACATGACCGAACTGCACATTTGAGTGACCTTTTTGTCCCCGGCACAATGCGTAACCATCATGCCGTTTAATCTGCCCGACGTGCCACTGAGATGGATAATGCCGTTAACGGATGAAGTCTGGTTCCCAACCAGCTCAATGTATAAAAATAATACGAAAAATTGTCATTGAGAATTGTATAATTTTCCATGAATATAAAACTGCAGTCATTATTTCCACACGTCCTACCCGTTATCTCACTTCTGACAGGAGTATTATTTTTTTGTGAACACCTGGAGACCCAGACCCTTAACAGAGCATTACATTACCAACCTGAATGACCATGTTGGTCAAAAAAGTCCCAGAATCAGTCGGTTGGCCCAGTTGGTCTGTTGTGGTGCCGTAGTTGAAACAAAGTCCTGTGGATTTTGTGTTAGTCCAGGAAACCGAGGATTGGCTGCCCCTGATTTACCATGTGACCCACATGGGTCCTCTTCAGATGGAAAACTCTCAACATATCACAAAACAGCACGTCACTCTAGGAAAAAAATAAAGACTGCAGGCTAAAACCTTACAGTAGATTTAGTAGACACTTGAAGCAAACTAGCCAATTGCAAAGTGCACTCATTCAAAATAACAAGGTCTTTATCTGGCTAGCTGTTTATTATTCAAGTGGAAGAGACGCAGGATTTTCTACAGTTCCTCTGTGCCAAATTAATCCTTTCTTACAACCAGACCTTGTCACTGTTTGTTGAGTTGGATTTTCAAGTCCAGACTTGCCAGACTTAAAACCTGCTCTGATCACTCCACCAGAAACATTGAGCGGTACAAAGTACCACTTCATTTAATATAGTTTAAACTTTCTTAAACCCATTTTATTGTACGGTTTCTTTTTTCTAACAACACAACCACTATCATACAGCTCAATGTAACAATTTCTTGCTCTTTTTTTTTTCCAAGTGAAAAATGACTGGGAGAAACCAGCACAATGGTTTCCATTTGGCAACGACGGTTCAGCCTGCCAATGGAGGACACACATACCTGTTTGGGAACAGCTCTGAGAATGACCTTTCAGAGGAGGACGGCGAGAGCTACGAGCTGCGTTCCCGAGGCCGGGACAGGCTGCGAAGGAGCACCTCCAGGGAGAGGTTGGATGACATTGTCCTCCTGGTACGAGACATCAAAGAAGGGGACACGTTGAATGGCTTCTCCCTGCAGTACCACTGCTCAGTAAGTCACCCCTCGAATGACTAGGCCATTCACACAGGCTGGTAGCTTTGAAGTCACACTTATGCTAAATTCAGTTCCTTTGTTGGATGTCTTTGTGTGTGGTTTTAGGTGGCAGAAATCAAGAGGGCCAACAACCTGTTGACAGAGCAGGACTTCTTTGCTCTGAGATCCATCAAGATCCCAGTGAAACGGTTCAGTGTGCTGACGGAGACCCACAACATAGCCACTCTCAAATCTGCCTCCCCCACGGGGCCCCGTCGCATCCCCCAGCCTGCGACCTCGCCGGAGGCCTCCTCAGACTCGTCCTCGTCCTCCTCCACCGACAGCGTTGGCAGCTTCCTGCAGGAGAAGGACAAGGACATTGAGTTGCTAGTCAAGTCCACTGGCACCTCCAGAAGCAGCTTGAACGAGGTGGTCTCCTCCCTGACTTTCCAGCAGCCTCTGCTGCTTGGGGAGCCGGACTTCAAGCCCGTCCCCAGGAAAGACCCTTATCACGGGGCGGACTGGGGCATGAGGTGGTGGACGGCGGTGGCCATCATGCTGGTGGTTGGCATCGTCACACCGGTCTTTTACCTGCTGTACTACGAGGTACTGATGAAGGCGGACGTTAGCCATCACACCACCACGCCGTCGGCCAATCCCAAGGGCATGCTGCATGCCGCGATGCCCGGCCTGGCTACGGTAAGCGGAGGCATCCGCCTGAGACCTCCGGCTGAAGGCGTACCTGAACTGGTCTCACAGGGACACGGTGGGATGGGTGACCAACCGGGCCCCAAGAAAGTGAAAACGTAGCGAGGCAGATATTTCCGAGCAATTACTTTATGGACGGGTCACTTCGATACAGGCCATCTGAGAATCACTTTATAAGAAACGGAATCCATTGGGAAAATTGTAGAGTAGAAAAACTGAGGACAATCTGTTGAATTCTTTCAGTGGACATACATTTAACAATGTATGTTTTTTTTAAACAGGTTTATTTGCACAGTGAGACCCAACTGCTTAAAATGTCACTTCTTGGAGATGGGACTTTTCATAGCAACACCATACGCTGCCACTTATCACAACAGTAATTTATTTGATAAATATTAGTCATAATTACTATCAGTATTGAAGTTTGTCTGAAATGTGTTGCAAATTTTCTTGAACATTGCTCAAATATTTTTCAGCCTATATTGGGAGGACTGCATTTTGACTATGAAACCTCTCAACTAGGGTGACAAAATAGGAAATGCAAAAGTCACCAACACAATTTAGGAATATTACATTGAAATGTTATTGTAGTTTGTTTTTCTCATTTATTTTATGGTTTAAATAAATGTTATGAACAGTATGTGCCTTCAACCTGTCAGAACATTTTGCAGGCTGAAAATAAAGTATATTTTCAATAAATCATTGACGCTCGGACTTCAGTGTTTCACGGTCCAGTGTTCATGATTCATTTGTTCATACAACTATTTACAAAGAGACGTCAAGACCGAAACTCACTTCAGCTTGGCCACTCAAAGACCTCTGGATTATTCTGTCGGTATTCTCTTTGGCTCATCATGGAAACTGGACTTATAGCCGGAAGATGTTTCCTCTAACAGAACCGAATTACAGTCGGAGGCACGCTTCCGGAGACTTCCCTCAGGCAACAGATTAATACGTAGCCTCGTCCATGTTGTCGTCACTGCCACCGGCATCGAAATCATCACCATCTTCAAAATAGCTGGCGATGTAGTCATTCTCCTAACAACGACAAAAATAGTAACACTTATGACATTTGAAATGAGTATTAGTGTAAATAATGTGGTGGCAGCAATCTAATTTTGTCTTTATATGACACATGCCTGTAAATTATACACAAGCTGACCTGCCTCCCTTTCAATGATCATATGGAGGTGTGCAGGCCAACAACTTGAACGTGATTTGAAATGGAATATGTCCTGTGATACAAGCGGACCGCCACAGTGAATTAGATTACACTAGAACAAGGCGTGCATGTTACCTCTTCTAATTCTTCTTCCAACTCCTCTCCTTCAATTTCTTCCTCCTCCTCTACTTCCTCTTTAGTTTTTTTTTCTTCCTTCTCCTCATCAGATACGACATTGTCATTCTTTTCAAGATCCTGCAAAAAAAAAAGCAATAACATTCAATTATCCAGGGATAAACGGTTCACTCAATATACTTTCACCCGTCTCAGATAATTGGTCTTGTAAAACTTCAATTAATAGCCTGAGTATTTGCCTCAATCACAAAATACAGTCACTTTCAATGTAATTTTGTCCAGTTCCCCAGGATATCACCAGATCCCATACGGTCCACCAGGGACAACTTGATTGAGTTGACATGCTTGAACATCCCATTTTTTCATTTTTGCCTATTTTAAGCTAGCCCTAATTAGATAACCTCAGCTGTGGACCTCCACGCTTTGTGGTTGATGCTAGGAGTGTACTGGGACCCGTGGTGATTGTGCACTGGCCCTTTAATAGCAGGCCTTCAGACCATTCTGTACCATACACCTGGCATTTGTAATCTCAGCAGAAGGTACTAATTTAGGAGGCCATAACATCAATTTTATTTCTTGTATTTTACAATCCCAGAGATCTGCAGGTATCGCCTGCAAACTCAAATTTTACACAACTGTTTAAATTAGAGATGTGGATTGATCCACGGATCATTTTACTATCCGAATATCAAGTGCTATTATTCGAATAGTATTCAGTTACCCAGAGTTTGAGTGTAACAGATTACAAGTAATCAGTTACAAACTAACCAGTTACGTTACCAGCTAAAATATTGTATTTGGATTACAGATACTTTTGAGAAAATGTATGATAATGTAAATAAATAATTATGAAACATTGCATGTTAGATTTTTTTAATTAATGTTGTTAACACTTCGTTATTTGAACTCACGTGTGTGCGTGCGTTAGATCATTTGCGCAAAGGTGGGCGCACATAGCCACATAGTGACTGATGAATTGCTAGTTTAATTTTCTCCGGTTTTGGTTGGTTGGCTGGCTGGTAAAAACAGTACATCTACAATCATTTTACCCTACTGATAAGCTATGAACACAGGTTACAGTCGCATGGGTAAAACATTTGTGTACAAGTCTTCACGATTGCAAATGCACATTCGTGTGCCTGGGGGTTCTGCACTGTTTTGACAATGCTGGTGGTTGTGGAGCAAAATATCAAACTACTGCAAATTTAGTGTATGTGTATTATATACAGTAATATCAATACCCTTTTCAAAAAAATGCTATTTATTTTTCAACCCAGTTTTGAAGAAGTAGAAAATATGAATAAAATACTGATAACAGGCTAACATCCTTTGAGTTTGGGCTACGTTCCGATAAAAAGTCAGATTCTGGAAATGTTATTGGATTTACTGGAATAAGTTAATCTGACTGACCTTTAGTGTGTAGTGTAGAGATGTAACCCAATCATATTCAAATAGAAAGCAATGGTTTATAAAACCTTTCCAAAGGCACCAATATGTTAAAATGCTCATTCGTTTTTTGGCCGGCTTTGTAAACTCTAACATTGTTTGATTCCGCAAAAGATGTTCAGTTGGTTATAAGCTCTTTCCTATTTGTCTTCTAATGCCTCTTAAAAGTAATCTAAAAGTAATTACGTTACTGAGTTTAAGTAATCAAGTAATTTTTCTAATTTAACGTCAGCTCAATGGCTGATTGGGTGAGCATCGCAGCTTATAGCAAAAGGGATTAGAGTTATGATCCAGGTCCAAAAGCAGCAAGCAGTGAAGTTTTGTAGGTGCAGGTATGTTTTGTTGTAGCCTAATAAGCTTTGTTCATCAGGGTACGTGAATCATACATACATTTTTGCAGGAATAGTAGCCAATTACATATTATATTATCTGCCTCTTTTAATTGGAAACTCGGGTAGCAAGACTTGTGACGGGGTGGTGGTGGGGGGGAGGGGCTCCACAGCTGAGGTTCGCACCCATGGGAGAGAAAGCTCCGCCCCCGCTCCCAACCAACCACTTGTAGATTCCACAAACTAATTTTAAGTAGCATTTTGTAGCCAAGTCATTTTGGTAGGTAACAATTTTTCTCAAATATTCCATCTTGCCTTGAATTAGGCAACTTTCATCCACTTGCTAACAGTAAGCAATGTATTGCATCACTTACTGACTGGGGGCAATCCCACCTCTACCGCTTTGATTGAAGGTAAACAAAACATGTGAAGAAACATGTAATAACTAATTTGTAGGGTAGTTTGGGGTAAGACACCCCCATGATCATTGTCTATTTACTGACAAAAAGAAAAAAGTGGTGTGATTTATTTGTATGTTGAAGATGGCTATGCTTCAGGTAATGGATTATACAGTAAAATAAATGGCTACAGTTGACAGATTTGTATTTAAGCAAATTTATTTTTATCTAGCTACTGGGGTATTATGCCCCCGCCCATGGAGTTAGCTGTCCCCCATGGAATCCTATCCCAATAGGAGATAAGGCCTTAGGGTTTTAAACCAATGTGCCCTTTTGTTTTAACCCATTTACCTTTTCCTTACACACCATTTCATACAGTTAAACTAAACTTATTATCATTTAAGTAAGGCAATATTTGAAATCCCAGCAGTCTTTAAAAGAGATTTAGAAGAAAATGTTTTAGTAGTTGGCTGAGCAGGTGTAATGACACAGACGAAATGTTTAGTTGTCTTGCCCCAAGTTACCCTAATGTGGTATTTTTCATACGTTAGAATTTAGGATTGGAATTCTAACAGTTTAAAAAAAATAATGTACAGAACTATTTATTTCAGCCAATTACATGAATAAAAAAAATGTCAGGTTGAAAAATGAATTAGCTACACGAACACTGTGACGGTAACTGTGCCCATCCCAGGTTTAATTATCTTATTTTATCAGTGTGGAAGGAATGTCAGGGAATATGGAAACAGCCCAGTCATTACTTTTCCATGGAGGCAGCCGATGTCAAAATCTGCTGCTACCTTTAAGCTTGTTGGCTGTCCAACAAATAAGTGTCCATTTGCTGTTACTCAGGCCTGATTCTCCTAACAGACATGGCATGAAAAGCAAGCTCCGTTGTTATTCTCCATTCAAAATGCTACATTAGATAAGTGTCTCTTGTATTAGTTACTGCCCTTCATTTTTTGCATGACAGCAAAATACTGTCTTTAACTGTATCGCTAATGTTTCATTTGGCGAGCCCGTAGCTTCTGATTTGAAAGGGCAGTTAAAAGGATTTTACTTAACTGTCCACACGCTGATATTGACTGATGTCATTTGTAGATCCTTTTTCATTCTAGCCACTTGGCTAGAGACCAACATAGCCAGTCAGACACAGACGGAGTAAGAATTGCATTGGGTAGATAATACCTTTAATAAGGATAACAGGCAATGTAAGACTAGGCGTTTAACTGAAGTTTTACATTTTTCTAATTTTTTCAATTTACAGTGTTATCAAAAATAAACTGAATGTACAACCTAATCCACAAGAGTAATTTCTCCCATAAAAATCGTTTTTCAAAGAATTCATCCAGAGGATGCGATGAAAGAAACTTACATCTAATTTACTGAGCACATCTGCTTTCTCTGTGCTCGATATCTGTACGGGTTTCTTCTTCGCACCTGCTAAAGTGATATTTATTTGGAATATATCTGATAGCATATTGTCATATTGTAAAAAAACACAAAAGGATATTTGAAGGAAAGGTACCTGTTTTTACTTTCAACTTTTTCTTTTGAGGCATCAGTTCTTTTGGAAAGAGCTGCCAGTCTGTAGTGCCAGATTGAAGTTATATTAAAAATATGTATTTCTGTGAAATCAAAGGTTTTGTGAATGTGATGACCAGACCAATTACCTGGTGTCCACTCGTCTCCCAATAACGCAGCCCTCAGGTACCTCTCCTTATATCGTTCCACATCTATCATATAAGCAAACAGTTAAGGTTATGCATGCATTCACGCAGACAGTGAATTAAAACAGCAAGCATCATTTAAAAAAAAAAAAATCCTTAACAGCTGCCCGATTTCTCCCATAGCTGATGGAGAAATAGCATAAGACAAAGTCAATATGCCAAAGACAAAACCCATTCAATAGTTGTTTCAGTTGTCTCTATATCAAGTTCCAATAAACCTGCATTTTATACAGATGCAATTGTACTCGGGCCCAAGAAACGGGATCTCTAACTCAATTGTCTCTCCTAGATCTGTCTCTCTCCAGATAGGATACGATTAAGCGTCTCAGTTCCTGAGTGTAGCATTCTCACCTCATGCTTTTCGAGGATGAGACTCACTCACTGTTGCCAGTAATGCAATCTTACCTCCTTTCTCGGCCAGAGGCTTAATGTGGTGGGGCAGTCGTTTCATGGCTCCCCTCATCTCCTGTTTCAGGGCCAGCATGTAGTCCTCATCTTCTCCCACTTTCAGTGGCACAGGTTTGTACTCCACATCCTAAATGGGTCAAATAATTGGTTCAGGGATTCACTGCCATGCATCAGCGCTCTTCCAAAAGGTATTTCGCTGAAGACAAACGCGCACGGTACGCACGCACGAACCTGACCAATGTAGTCAGTATGATTCGGTAGGCTACTCACAGGGTACAGCTTCTGAGGGCCCGCTCGGGTCTCTGGCATATTTCCCCTGCTGAGGCCCAGGGACTCAACGTTGAAGGTGAAGGCACCTATACCACGGCCTCTACCACCAGCCATTTGGACACTATGAGGGGACAGCTCCTCTACTCCTAAAACCCCGTATTACCGGATGGCACCGTGAACACTTCACCCTTTCACACTTTGGGCTAACAAGCACACAGTACATAAAATTCACCCAACTTGATCCTGTGGAACCCAAAAGATGCACATATTTGTTTCTGCCATAGAACTACACAATTGATTCAGACATAAGTAGGCAAATTAAAATGTTGAAGTTTCAGGGAACGCAGAAAGACAGATAAATGCTCAGTAGACAGCCTACGGATAGCTTAATTAGCCATACTCCACGGATTACTCGTAGAGTTAAATACGCTAGCCAGTGTGACTTCCAATTTAATGCATGAACTTCTAGTGCATTGCAGGATCGTCCACTCTCTTCGGTAGAATTTCTTGAACAATGTTTTTTTTGATTGAAGTGAAAAAGTGAAGTGGGAATTACCACGCGAGTCAACCACTTGAACGGAGACTATTCCCACCGCCTTGCCCCTTCGCAGTTAACAGATAAGCGTGGCAAAGCACACGCTGGCTGTGGTTTATATGACGACTTCAGTAGGTGTGTCATAAGTTTGCCAATAGCGTTTGGCTTTACAGTGGCGTCACAAATCAATACGTCCAGTCAGCGCGCGTTCTCCCACAAGGGTGTGTCTAGCGGCCACCATTTTTTTGGAGAGAAAATACAGTAATATTAATACACTTCTTGTCGCGTTGAAAAACCGCACCTTCGTTTAAGTACGTGAACTGGGATGTCTGCAGCGGACTGGTACGCGCATAAATCCCTCGGACAAGGAATATACTGGATACAAGAGAAGTTTTTCGAATCGTCTAACAGAGCTAATATTTGGCTTCTCCGGGGGTCTCACCAAGACGTAGTGATAGACACAGGCTTGGGTTTGAGGAGCTTACCTGACTACATTAACGCCAAAGGTTTACTTGGAGACGACCCGCAGCGAAAGAACCCCCTTCTGGCCATCGCCACCCACGCCCACTTCGACCACTCAGGTGGTCTTCATCAGTTCCAACAGGTCGGTGTACACAGTGCGGAGGTTGATGCGTTGGCTACCGGAGACAACTTCGAGACGGTCACCTGGCTGTCCGACAGAGAGATTGTCCAGGCTCCTTGGCCGGGATGGCGAGCCAGGCAGTACAGAGTAAATGCTGTGCAACCCACACATATACTACAAGAAGGTAGGCCAATAACTAAACAACACTGTCTTCCGACCTCATAGTCTACCCACCGATGTAGTGGAGTGATTTGAACAAAAAAGCTCGACCTTTTGTTTCAATATTCAAGAGAACTCAAACTTGTTTCAGTATTCAGGAAGGAGATGAGAATAATAGTCAATAGGAATAGGATTACGCAGCCCTGTAACAGATGTCTCCTCTCCCCTTGTTGCAGAAAATCTACTTAGCATTGAATACATTTTATACGCTACATCCAATAGGGGAATGCATACTGCAGAGTATATTTGGCAGAGCACCAACACTCCCTCCCTGTTTTTCCAGTTTCGCAACTCTATAATCAATCACATAAGCTCAATAAAAGTGAGACGTCTATTGCTGAAGGGTATATCTCTGACTGCATATGCTTGAGATGAGGTGCCAGACCTTATGTCATTTTATTTAGTCAGTTACCCAACGTGAACTGAGTTGCTTAAAAGGTGCCTTATGAGGAATTGTTTATGGTCCTGGCTTGTGTGAATGAATGAAGCACACAGCAATTGTGAAAAATATTCTGCTTTAAAAGTTGTTTCCTTGTTTATTTTATTTCAACCTAGGACTTACAGCATACTAGACCCGGCAGTATGATTCACACTAGATTTTATAAACAAAGGCCTGCTCTACGTAGCCTGAAAAGGTGACCGTTCTAGACATCAGACCACAACTTATCTTCTTATTAGGAAAACGCTTTCAAATTCCTAATTCATATACTCACTTATAGCCAGGCGTTTTGATCCATTTCGTGTTCCGTGAACACATTTTGCCAGTCATGACCAAGTTGTAGGAAACTCCCCATTGGAGTTCTGTCGTATTTGTGCAGCAGTCAATACGTTTCTGCTGTGTCAGTGCTGCAATGCAGCTGGAATATCCTATTGCTAAACGTGTCCATTTCCCCCCCCATCTCTCTCTGCGGTCTTCCTCAGGTGATGTCATCAACCTTGGCGACCGGCAGCTGACGGTGCTGCACATGCCCGGTCACTCCCGGGGCAGCATCTGCCTCCACGACGGGGACAACAAAATGCTGTTCAGCGGGGACGTGGTCTACGACGGGGACATGATCGACTGGCTGCCGACCAGCCAGGTGAGCGACTACGTCAGCAGCTGTGAGCGCCTGCTGGGCCTGGTGGACAGCGAGCAGGTGGACCAGGTTATGCCGGGACACTACCACACATTTGGCGCCAAGCGGCTTCACCGCATCGCCTCGGGGTACATCAACAGAGCCGGCACCTGCCCGGCACGGTTCTCCACGTTCGCCTGGAAGACCCTGGCCAGTCTGGCGCTGCGGGCCTCCAACACACCCAGGGTTTGCTAACCGCGGGGCGAGGCTGGCGTCCCTGCGTTGGTTAGGGTGCAGAGGTAGACTTGACAGGGCGGGTGTGAGGGGAGGCCATTAGCCACCCGTTTAATAATGAGTGGGATTTCCTCGTGTTGTCAATCAGAACCTAATGTGATCCAACCTCTGGGTTACTCATCAAAAACAACAACGTGGTTTTCACTGGGCAGTGATTGGCATTATACTGGTATCCCATTAAAGACTGTAAAATAAACATTAAATATAAGATTAAAATAAGTACTGGTTTTTAAATCTTATACGTTGTGAGATGTTTCATGTCCATCTCAGCCCAGGTATCTTGGAACCCTCCACCAGGAACATTTTTTAGCCTGAATTAACAACTGGTAGACCAATCGATAGCTTAACAATTTGAAGTAGACTTATTCAACCTTAGGAACACTACCTTATGTTCCAGCTCACCGCCCACCAGGACTGGAAAAAACCTACAGTGCTACACCTTCATTCCTCACTCTTTATATTCCACATCACATACAGTGGGGACAACAAGTATTTGATACACTGCTGAGTTTTTCCTACTTACAAAGCATGTAGAGGTCTGTCATTTCTTTCCTAGGTACACTTCAACTGAGACGGAATCTAAAACAAAAATCCAGAAAATCACATTGTGTGATTTTTTTTAAATAAGGAATTTTTATTTTTTGTATTTGATACATAAGAAAAGCAGAACTTAATATTTGGTACAGAAACCTTTGTAGGTCTGGAGACTGGCTAGGCCACTTCAGGAACTTGAGATGTTTCTTACGGAGCCACTCCTTAGTTGCCCTGGCTGTGTCAGGGGTCATTGTCATGCTGGAAGACCCAGCCACAACCCATCTTCAATGCTTTTACTGAGGGAAGGAGGTTGTTGGCCAAGATCTCACGATACATGGCCCCATCCATCCTCCCCTCAATACGGTGCAGTCGTCATGTCCCCTTTGCAGAAAAACATCCCCAAAGAATGTTTCCAACCTCCATGCTTCACAGTTGGGATGGTGTTCTTGGGTTGTACTCATACTTCTTTCTCCAAACACGGCGAGTGGAGTTTAGACCAGAAACTCTATTTTTTTCACATCAGACCACATGACCTTCTCCCATTCCTTCTCTGGATCATCCAGATGGTCATTGGCAAACTTCAAACGGGCCTGGACATGCGCTGGCTTGAGCAGGGGGACCTAGGGTGCGCTGCAGGATTTTAATCCACGACGGCGTAGTGTGTTACTAATGGTTTTCTTTGAGACTGTGGTCCCAGATCTCTTCAGGTTATTGACCAGGTCCTGCCGTGTAGTTCTGGGCTGGTCCCTCACCTTCCTCATGATCATTGATGCCCCACCAGGTGAGATCTTGCATGGAGCCCCAGACCAAGGGAGATTGACCGTCATCTTGAACTTCTTCCATTTTCTAATAATTGCACCAACAGTTGTTGCCTTCTCACCAAGATGTTTGCCTATTGTCCTGTAGCCCATCCCAGCCATTTGCAGGTCTACAATTTTATCACTGATGTCCTTACACAACTCTCTGGTCTTGGCCATTGTGGAGAGGTTGGAGTCTGTTTGATTCAGTGTGTGGACAGGTGTCTTTTATACAGGTAACATGTTCAAACGGTTGCAGTTAATACAGGTAATGAGTGGAGAACAGGAGGGCTTCTTAAAGAAAAACTAACAGGTCTGTGAGAGCCGGAACTCTTACTGATTGGTAGGTTATCAAATACTTGTCATGCAATAAAAATGCAAATTAATTATTTAGAAATCATGATTTTTGTTTTAGATTCCGTCTCTCACAGTTGAAGTGTACCTGTGGTAAAAATGTCAGACCTCTACATGCTTTGTAAGTAGGAAAACCTGCAAAATCAGCAGTGTATCAAATACTTGTTCTCCCCACTGGTTTGAATTAATGAAATATAAATATGGTCTAAACTATGCATATTTTTACACTATGTTGGCATGCACATTTTTATTTGTGTTTTAAAATGCATTGTAAATAAAATATGCTGGCATACATTTTTACCCATCGGGCAGTTTGTAAGTCTTTTAGACTGGGCAAATGTCTTCTGCATATCACACTGTACCATCTCTGGTGTGATTGATTATACTAAACACTATAATTTGCACAAAAAATTGTGACATGACACATTTTCAAATGTGACGAACAATACGGCCCAGCGGTTTGAGTGGTAGCTTCCAGCGCACATGTCTTGTAGAACGAGTTGGTTCCGGCCCATTGTTCTTTCAGCAGGAACATCATACTCTCCAATGAAGCATAAAAACACTGGAGGAAAGAATGGTTCCTTTAAAGTGTTAAATCATTTATTATCATGATGTTACATATTTAGACATGACTGGCAGTTCCTATCACCTTCTCCCAAAGGATGATTTGCATGCAGGCTGTCTTAACACAGGACACTGGCATGGTTAGCATTCATGGTAATCTACACTGGTACTGGTCTGCAGTCATCCTTTAGAACAATATATCAATATAGCTGTATTTATAACAAAGTCAATCATGTAAAATGTGTTTTAACAAAATGGAAGAAAATCAAACAGTTTTGTTAACTTACAAAAAAACATTACAGTAACAAACGCCACTTGGAAGCATTTAAAGTTGTTTTCACTGTTAGAAAAAAGAGGAGCCATCTGAGCTCTGGGAGAACCGTAAACAGTTATAGCCTATCGCCTATGGAGAACACAGACACACGAGGGAACTGATGGACTTCACTTTCAACAGGGACAAACGAACACTACAGTTTCCTGGTTGGTGCTTCTTATTTCATTAGGTAAATGACAGCACGAGCATTGGCCTATAAAATAACACATCACAACTTGTGTGATAGAACAACAATTCCTGTATCGCATATTTCACAGATTGCGATGTCCCACAATGCACTGCAGCATCGTTTTAGGACCGCTACAGGGCATAATGGCAACCATACCACCAATTAAGCTATAGAAGAAAGAGAGAAAGGAGTGGGAGTTCCTAAACACACGGATGTAAGTTCATTCTCAGGTCTTACACTCTTAAATACATGCTTTAACATTTGCCAACTTTTAACTGGACTAAATTATGTTTAAATAACCTTGAATTGACATTCCAATTGGACATGCGAATAGCTGTAGCCTGTTGTTGAAAGAAACTGATCGCCAACATGCACACAGGGTTTGAACTAGCAACGCAGACCTCCCTCCCTATGAGTAGTTTTAAATCAGCCTAGTCGGGTTGTGAGATTTGAGTGACATTAGCAAGGACACCAAAACAATTTGCCCATTCAATCCAAAACCTTTCACAACCAAACTCTAGGAGATTTAAACGGCAGTACATTTGCACAAAATATTTAAATGAGGCAATATAGCACAAGAATTTGTATGGCTTCTCGTGATCGTTTAGTAACACACCTTTGGCTTACTTTAATTAATGATAATTACTCCATAAATTACTACTACAAGCTAATGTAGTTAACATAATGTCACCTTGGAACCTTTTAACAATGTGTATTGATATGGATGTCCTCAGAACCTTTAGCAACAGAGGAAGTGACCCTGACATTATCACCAGTGGTAGAGGGGGAAAGACTGCTCTTGCATCATGTTGAGCTTTCAATTAAATTATTTTCAAAGCAGTTCAGATGTCAAACAATTCCTTCCTTGACTTGGAGCACAATCATGCAATAAACTAAATTGGCGCAAAAGCATTTCCAGGGGGACTTTTCCAGTCAGAATTGACTTGATATTACAGGTGACAGGTGATGTAGCCGTTTGTGAGTCTTCAAGGTAAAAACAACGACCAATCCACGACCACATTCAGCCTTTAGTATTCCACCAGAGGACACTGAACTTGGCCACAGGCTCGCCCTCCCAGACCGAACACCGCAAAACACATTACTCACTCCTCCAGATACTAGACGTCCAGCTTATGATGAAGAAACAGGATGCAACAGAACGTGTTTTCACTGACGACGTAGCTCGGCAGCCTGATGAGCGCTAGTCTAACAGACAACGTCGTTCCAGCTGGTCCTTCTATGAGGCCTTAGTGTTAAGTAATTCCAGTTAATACCAGGAGTGTCATCAGAGAAGGTCTGGGACCGGCTTCCTTCCTGCCAGGTCACACCAGGACACTGGGAGATTCGGAGGTCCTGAGGTGGGTCATCCGTTGGCTCGTGGGTCAGATGACTGGGGCTCTCTGCGCTGGGTCATACCTGGCTTTGGAGCCAGTTTCGGGGATCCAGTTTGGCCCTCATGCTCCTGAGGCTCCGGCGGGCCGAGGAGGGGCGCGAGAAAGGGGAGCTGTCCAGTGACTCTGGGCTGTGGCGACCCTCGCTGGAGCTGTTGCTGGAGGTGGAGCTGGAACAGGACACGGTGGCCTGGGAGACCCGCTGGGCCGGGATGGGGGTGAGGGAGGAGGAGGGGGGCTGACGGGAGCACTGTAACACCCCTCCATACCCCCTGCCCCTGAGGCTGCTGAGCTTGGCGTCCAAGGAGAGGGTGCGCGGGCGGAAGCGCGACGAGGGGAGGGAGAGAGGCTCGGCCAAGCCGCCGTGGCGGGAACAGGGGCTGGTGCTGCAGGGGCTGTCGCTGTCCGAGGTCAGGCTGGCGTCCGAGGAGAGCAGGCTGGGCCGGGGGCAGCGCGAGGGGCTCAGGGGACTGCTGGGGAGGCGGCGGGGGGGGTGGGGGCTGTGGCCGGCCAGCCTGGAGGAGCGTTGGCGTCCGGGTGACTCCGCGAACAGGGACATCCAGGGAGGAGAGGTGCCCAGCTGGCTCCTCAGCTCCAGCTCCTGCATCCTCCGCGTCAGGATGTCGGTCACCGTGCCGATGTCATCGGAGGTGTCAATAACTGAGGAGCAGACGGAGGTCATTACGTCACCGCGGACACACAGAGAACAAGGCAGTGTAGCCGAAACGGACCAATGGGGTCCAGAGGGGGGTGGGGCCTAAACGTCACCTGTCGTTGTAATAGGAGGAGAGCAGAGCGCGAATCTCAGCGGACACAGCGTTATCCTGCAGCAGCAGACCCTGACAGGAAGGCGTGGTCAGGGGGGCTAGGGTCCGGGCCAGGGGGGGGGGACGGGTGAGGTTGGTATTTCATGCATTTATGGGCAGGGTGAAATTAAATGGGGATATATTATTTTGGGGGTAAATTGAAGTGTGCATGGCAAAGTTAAAAGGAGTTCATGGAGGTTGGCATTTGTTTGTGTAAACAGAAAAAGGGTTATGTGGGATAATGTAGGCACGGGAAAAAGGGGGTGAAGGGTCAATGAAAAGAAAAGGGGCAAGGATTACCAAAAAAAGAAAATCAATCACACAAGGAGAGAGAGGGGGGGAAGGAAGAAAGGAAGGAAGAGAGACAGTGAGTCAAGCATGTCAGAGAAAGGATGTCTTCCACCCACAGAGCAGGCTAGAGACAGCAGGCAACAGAGTGCAAGGACCGCTCATGTCTGTGGCCACAGTGCTGTTAGAAGAACCAGTCAGAGACACACGCGCTGTTAAGGAGAGGGTGTGTCTTCCTCTCCACTGACCTTTGACTTCTTGATTTGTGGAGTCCTAGCAATGTATCATCATAGTAAATCTGTACTGCAAGCTCAACTGTAATCATACGATCTGTATAGATGCATCAAGCATTTGGACAGTCCGTGACTTCACGTATAGTAACAGCGCCGGCCGTCTTACCCATCTCATGGTAAAGGGAGCCCTGTTTCGACGTGACAAGGGCTGCTTTCCGGGGCGACGGTAGATCGATCTTCATCAAGTCATCGCAACACTGCTTCCATTGGCCTGCGGGGAAGAAGGAAGACCTTGATCAGCTCCCAGGATCCGATCGAGACCAAAAACAACGTGCCAAGAGTGGATGGAGGGCAGTTTGAGAGCCGTACTCATGTCGTAGAAGTGTTGCCAGAAGGCTTCCATCCAGCGGTGCGTCTCCTGGCGGCTGTCTGCTGACAAGGTGTGTGTCACCTCCTCTCCTCCATACAGGTTGCTGATGCTAATACTCTGGGCCTTGCTGTCGGGGTCCTTTTCAGACGCACGTATTCTCGTCTCCTAGCATGCAGGCCACCCCAAGTCACACACACACACACACACACACACACACACACACACACACAGGGAGTTGACTTAATGGGTAACGGTTGTAATTTATCATTTACTTGGTAGGCAGGCAGTTTTCTAACTAGTGGCTCAGCACATTGACTCAAGGTCTATAGTGTCTGTCGCACGCACCCACCCATGCACGCACGCACAACAACAAAGTATGAAAATATTAATCCACAGTACATGAACGCACAATCAGATAGAAACGGTCTATGCCGTATAAATCAAGTTTGCTCAATAAAAACCTCAACCTTCAGGCTTTCTCAGCTACTCACTTAATATACAAATAAATGTTAACCCTTCTGTTCCTCACTCAAAACCATCAACTTTTTTGGAAAGGAAAGAAAAAGGTGCAGTGGTCTAAATCTTTTTTAGAGCTGTATCTGTTCTGTAATGTATCTCTCCACCAGCAGGTGGCGGCAGTGCTCCATTCACTCTCCCAGGAGCCGAGCAGTCAGAGCTGCTGATTGATGAGTGATTTTACATGATGATTACAGAAGGATTTTACATCCGCCTGACGCTGAAATACTTCCTCATGGGTCAGGACTCTGAAGCCTGGGGTCCTAAAGATTGTGAGTCACACCGGAAAGAATGAAGCCGGAAATGATCTGCCACAGACAGAGTGGGAGATGAACATCTGCCCTTGGCATGTGGGTGAAAACTGGAACGCGGGTCTTATATGATTGTCTTATATGACTCTGTGTCTGCTTTAAAAGGGGATACCTGCGATTGAAATTTCTTGCCATTGGGACTTTTACATACTTATGTACACTTACTGATTCTTGAATATAGCAGCATTATTGTTAGATCAACAGCTGAACTACCCTTTTTTAATTCTTTCACATACTTAGATGGAGGTTAAAGCCTGGGCGGGTCTGATGTCTACTCACCTTGTTGATGGCGATGGTAAAAGCTGGCTCAACATTAGACACAACGTCCTCCTGCCGGTGGTAACAGGAAAGGTTTGTCCCTTTAAGGACACAGTAGACATTTGTGCAACTCTGAGGGTCACCTCCCAACTGCTGTGAGAAACAGAAAGGCTAATTAGAGGGAAGCAAGGAAGGAAGGAAGAAAATGGAATGATAGACAAAAGGGATAAAGGAGAAAATCCAGCTCCAACTTTCCATGACCACACACAAGCTTTAAGATGCACAAACACACACTCACCTTGACCTTCAAACAGCCGCTCATCATCTGTTGGTTCATACAGTCTGGCTGGGCAGCGAGGCGACAACACACACTGCCGTAGAGAGGAACCCAGTATGTACACTCCTCTACACGGGTGGAGGCGTGACGTGATGGAGGGGGAGAACCAAAAGACTGAGCATTGCGACAAAATAAATACAATGTGCATCAACTCCACAACAGTACTGCATAGGCACGCGGACAGGCGCACAGGCGCGCGCGTACGCACACACACGCACACCCTGCAGCAGGGAATAAAAGTGTCAGAGCTCCAGGGGAGAGCTAAGACCAACACTGGATAGCCAGTGAAACTGAAGACTAGAGCTGTAAGGGCCAATGAATGTCTTCAGCTCTGCACGCAGCCACATCAGATTAACACAGCTTCATGTCCTTGAGCTTAACACTGTCAAATACCTGCCGGGTTGCAGGAACAGATGGATACAAACAGAGCGGTTGATGGAAACCGAGAGGGGGATGACAGAGAGAGCGAACGACTCTGACAGAGTGATAGAAAAATAGCTGATTGAAACAAG
Organism: Esox niger; assembly: GCA_016801105.1. Taxonomy (NCBI): domain Eukaryota; kingdom Metazoa; phylum Chordata; class Actinopteri; order Esociformes; family Esocidae; genus Esox; species Esox niger. Next base: position 1,213 of record JACXGJ010007052.1, on the reverse strand, counting down.
TCCAACTACGGTCGGTAACTGATATGAAACGCCCACACTGTGACCTACCGTTGCCTGAGGTGATGAGGTCATGGGTTCGGAAGTTGTCCTGGACGTGTGCCAAGGACAGGGAGGTGTGGGCCAGCAGGTGGTACTTGGGGCCCCTGTAGTGGGACACAGAGGCACTGGTGAGTCACGGAACGCTGGGACCAAACCCCCACAACGGCACGGCTGTTGTGTGCCTCTCTAAACACACGCGTAATGCGCCCGATAAAGCGTGCCAGTCCTGCCCGTCTACGCATCATAAAGCCACCTACGCCACGGCGGGTATCGGGAGCAGCAGTGTGGCCCCCGCTCCGGTTGGGCTGCCAGCGCCGGGGTCCGCGGCGGCCCGGAGCTTCTTGCCCGCTGATCGTCCCAGAGAGCTGCTGAGTTTGCTGGCTAGTTTCCTGGGCGTGCTGCCTGCAGAGTAGTCCTCCTCTGAGCTGCAGCTGTACAGCTCCACGCGGAGCTCGAAGGTCGGGCTGGCCTCGTTGCTACACGCCGGGGAAACACGCGGAGACACGCGTCAGAGGCACCCATTTCACAGGAAGAAGGAATGAGCGTGCACACAATGCATTGGCTCAGCTTGTGTAAATCCATATGATCACATTAATACACTAAACGTGACAAGCACTGTGTACATCTGAATTATATTTAAAATGGTTTTCAAACTGAAAAGCCGCCCCGATACCTTGTCAAATGGGTTTTCATAGCCGAGCCACTGCTGCCTTTTCTCCCATAATTTGACCAGTCAGATCAGCTCTTTCGCAAATACTTGGGCAAACAAGTTTAAACACAGTGTTACAGAAACCGCAGAAAACAGAGCCTTACAAGACGATGGCGTTGTCAAAGCAGATGTCGGTCAGAGTCCGGTCCACCATCACCATGTCGGTATCTTGGATCTCCCCTCCCATCTGGAGTAAACAGAACACAGCACACCGATGCAGCTCTGAGGGAAGGGCAGGGAGAGAATAGAGTCAAGGAAAGGAGACAGGGAGAGAAAAATGTCAAGGAAAGGAGACAGGGAGAGAAAAGAGTCAAGGAAAGGAGACAGGGAGAGAAAAGAGTCAAGGAAAGGAGACAGGGAGAGAAAAGAGTCAAGGAAAGGAGACAGGGAGAGAAAAGAGTCAAGGAAAGGAGACAGGGAGAGAAAAGAGTCAAGGAAAGGAGACAGGGAGAGAAAAGAGTCAAG
>JACXGJ010007051.1:0-31908 GCA_016801105.1 Esox niger | reverse complement strand
GTGCTACCTCATCTCGTCTAGTGGCGTGTGCTACCTCTTTCATCTCCTCGTCTAGCTTGCGTTGCTCAAGAGCTTCTTTCTCTGCCCTCTTCCGATGTTCCTTCTCCACCTTCTCGTACTTCTTCCAGTAAAGCATCATCTCCTTGGTAAGCCGCCGGGCCCTGGGTAGAGTCTCCTTGCAGTTCTTCTGGGCCTGGATGGCCGCCCGGCGCACCTCACGCATACACTGGTGGGCCAGCTGGGGACAGGGACAAGACGCCCAGGAAGACCAGGCCGCTGAGTCTCAGAAAACACACATCAAAACACAAATGCGAGAGCAGAAAATCCTTGACGTAGATCATTCTTTTTACCTTTCTGGCATTGGTTAGGACAAAGTTCTTGGCAGATGCTTTTTGTTTGAACGCCTGGAAAAAATTACCGGACAGTTATTTACAACTGAGGTTAACATCAAATCCCAGCACTTAACTGTACTTAACTCTCATACTAGGCCCTTTTAGACTACTGTAGCCACTACCCAACATACCTTGGGGCACTCCTTCTTAGCGATGGTGAGCCAGACTTTGCGCCGCCGTGCATTCAGTTGCTCTACAGTCAAGTGCTTCTTTTTAAGCATGGGCAGTGGTGCATCATGGGAGAACTTAGCGAAGACCTTGTTGACATACGGTCGTCCGTCTCCAGAAAACTCCCCCTCTCCACGCTTCTTTTTCCTCTTCACCTTCTTCAGTTTGCCTGAGGGAATGTGGAGAGTCCTCATGAATAATTAAATGACACCTGTAACATTGTCCATAATGTTAAAAAGAAAACTGGAAGTAATTAACTAACAGTAGTACATTGTCTCAATTAAAGGCACTTGCGAGAGTTGAGTACCAGATTTCTTATGTTTTTGTGGTTGCAAAAAATATTTAGATGCAAAAAAGTTATATAGTCATATATATAGTCATGTTCTATACATAGTGCCATAGTATTTCCACTTTCGCCACATTTTGCTGGGTTACAGACTTAATTTGTAATTGATTACATTTTCCACTACGCAATCAATCTACACAAAACACCCCATGATGAAAAAGCAAAAACACATTTAGACATTTACACCAATTTGTTGAAAATGAAAAACATGTGCAAGTTTATATAAACAAGTACACCGATGGAAAGTTGCCTTCTCTCATATATGTACTCTGTTTTTTTTTAATGGTCTTTAGCAACTTTGCTTGTGTGTTTGGTGACATCCGAATAAAATTTTTGCCATTTTATGTGGTGGGGGAGAAGTAACTTTTTCTTGCATAAAGAAAATGCATTTCTATTTATTTTAACTGCATAAATGATTTCAGAGTACTAATCAAAATGTGCTATTTGTTAAATTGGTTAACTTTATTATCGAATGCCTTGAGATTTAGAGAACTGAGCCAGCAGCAGCAGCAGTCCAATCTTCCAGAACATGCTGGAACACACTTCTATTCTATCAACAAAGCAAGACACGCAAAGACACAAAAAGGCATTAATTAGCTTAATTTTTTACCTTTGAATTTCTTCTCCTCCTTAATCTTCTTCTTCTTGGGACCCAGCAGGTGGCGCTGTTGTTCATAAAAGGGGTCATGAGAGGACAGCAACCCCGTGCTGTAATACTGGTACTGCTACACATGGGGAAAAACAGAGATAAAGGAGCCATATGTAAGAATTTTACTGAAGTCCTAAAATGCAAGCAGAAATGACCAGAAAACATCTGCAGTCAAGGTTTCAAATGTTGTGTTTCAAACCAATATTTCTACCAAAAAGTCAGACTGCCTAAGATTTTCCCAAATGAAACATTCTTGCCGGTCATTCCATCGGTTTGCATTGGCTTCTAGTTACCTCATACCCACTTTAGACAAACGAAGCACTATACTCCTACCCTAAACCACACTGGACTAGCACTATTCCAGTCCTGTTTGGTAAGGGAAGAGGAGACAAGCATTGTTTAAATTCAGTATTGTAAAGGTTAAAGTCTGGACTACACAGTGCCCCTTTAAGTCCACGGGGCACTGGTACTGTGGTTTATGTCTATAGTTTCATGACAGTGGGTCAAGCTGTTTGGCTCTGGATGTGTCTCACTCAGTCTGTATGTACCTCTCGGTCTTTGTGAAACTTGTTCTGGTGCTGCCTGGTGAACTGGTGCAGTCTAAGCATGTCATGCAGCTCGTCTCTGGACAGACTGATGTCAGAGTCCTCAGAGTCTGTGTCTGACTCACTGGTGTCCCCACTCAACAGGATACTCTGTGGGGGAGAGGACAAGGAGAACAATCCACACACATCTCATGACATAATTAGGGTCTGGTTTCCTGGACACGTACGCCCAGTTCCTGAATAAAAGCATACTCATGTATAATGTTTTTGTCAATGGCTGAACTTTGCCCAGAGAATCTCCTAAAATATTAGAATGTCAATCTGGAAGTCATGCAAATACCTTAAGCCACTTCCTGCTCTTTTTCAGCTTGGAGAAGTTGTACAGCCTGGCTTTGTCTGTCTTGAATTCTGTGGCAAGAACATAGAATGGTATCACAAAAGATGGAAAATACATGGCTCCACGCTGACTTTTTCTACAAGAAGCATGTGTGCACCAAAGTTGAACTATGCTAGTTCACCTTTACCTTGCAGAAGGGCTCCATTCAGGGTATAGCCTTCTGTAACAAGCCCCTCCTCCTCCGGGTCACATGACTCCTCCTTTATTGCCAGTGCCGCGTGCTGATTAGTAATCCCCAGATAAGGACCCTCCCCCAATCCTCCATTGTCACTGTCATCACTGTCATCACTGAAATGAAAATCAAGTCCATATAAGTCTAGGCTCTGGAGCCATCCCAGTCAACTCATAACGTCAATACAATTCACCAATAAGCCATAACATTATGACCACTTGCCTAATATTGTGCAGGCCCCCAATTTTGCTGCCAAAAAAAGCCCTGACCCGTCGAGGCATGGACTCCACTAGACCTCTGAAGGTGTTCTGTGGTATCTGGCACCAAGACGTTAGCAGCAGATCCTTTATGTCCTGCTAGTTGCAAGGTGGGGCCCCATGGATCGGACCTGTCCAGCAGATCCCACAGATGCTCCATTGGATTGAAATCTGGGAAATTTGCAGGCCAAGTCAACACCTTGAATTTGCTGTTGTGTTCCTGAAACCATTCCTGAACATTTCTGCTTTGTGGCAGGGCGTATTATCCGGCTGAAAGAGGCCAATGTTATCAGGCAATACTGTGGCCATGAAAGAGTACATGGTCTGCAGCAATGCTCAGGTAGGTTGTACGTGCCAAAGTAACATCCACATGAATGGCAGGACCTAAGGTTTTCCAGCAGAACATTTCCCAAAGCATTGCACTGCCTCCACCGGCTTGCCTTCTTCCCACAGTTCATCCTGGTGCCAAGTGTTCTCCAGGTAAGCGACGCACACGCCCCCGGCCATCCACGTGATGTAAAATGAAATGTGATTCATCAGACCAGGCTACCTTCTTCCATTGCTCCATGGTCCAGTTCTGGCACTCACATGTCCATTGTAGGCACATATAAAACTAACTGATGCACTATGTGTTCTGACACCTTTCAGTCAGTATCAGCATTAACTTTTTCAGCAATTTGAGCTACAGTAGCGCATTTGTTGTATCGGAACAGCCTTCACTCTCCACATGCATCAATGAGCCTTGGCCATCCATGACCGTGTCGCCGGTTGACCACTTTTCCTATCTTGGACAACTTTTGATAGGTACTGACCACTGCAGATCTGGAACACCCCACAAGGGCTGGAGATGTTCTGACAGTCGTTTAGCCATTACAATTTGGCCAAGTCGCTCTTACGCTTGCTTTGAACACATTCACTTTGAGGACAGAATGTTTGCTTGCTGCCTAATATATCCCACCCGCTGACAGGTGCCATGATGACGAGATTATCAGTGTTATTCACTTCACCTGCCAGTGGTCATAGTGTTATGGCTGATCTGTGTTTATTTGCTGTATTGATGCCTGCCATTGACTTACATTTTGGCTACACTAGAAGAGAACTGAATTGTGGCTTCCTCTCACCACAAATAGGATCCAACCACTAGTCAGTTTCCTCTTTATTATTAGCAAAGGTTCAACAATCAACAAATCAAGGGCCACTAAAGCAAAACCACACATGAAGGTGCAGAGCTTCAGAAAATTAATTGGTCTTAGACACAGCTGGTCTCTGTAGTATTACACTGTAGTTTAGCAGGCCCCTTTTCTGTGTAAATCAGGGGTGAAAGTGTAGTGTCCTGTCAAAATAGTGTTGTTGTGCTACGATGATTAAAATGAAATCAAGATAACTACAGACAATAAGAATAGGATTACCGATAAGAAATGTCATCCACTTTCACCTCTGGTTGCGTTGCATCGTAAACAACTGTATTTTACCTGGATAGGTCTCTGTTGAAAATGGAGGCAGTCTGGCGGAGGAAGCTGTCCAGGCGAAGGGATCTCTCCAAGTATTGGAGGTGAAGAGGCTTGGCCAGGCCAGACGAAGACCCTGCCGCCCCATCATCCACCTCTGCACGCCCAGCCCCCGACTCCATCGAGAACTGAGACCAATAGGCCCTACCGGGCAGGGGTACTCACTGGTTGGAGAAAACAAGGTACAGAAAAGGTAGAAGACAGAGCGAGGGAGACATAAATCCCATTAAAAACAACACTGGATGCTTGCAGAAGTTCTCACGTTACAGCGGGAGTTTGTTACGTCTGTTTTTCCTTAGCCAGGACTCAGGAGAACCTCCATAGGGTCCTGGTAGTGTACTTTCCACACAAAATATGAAGGGGCGGTGTGTACAAGGAAATTATCTACATTGCTACCTTAAAAATGTGGGACATGGACGACATCATAGCCAATTTCAACTCCCAGCACAGCAGATGTAAAGGCCTGAAACCGAAATGGACAGCCACGGGTCACACACCGAAACGAACACACTGGATAAGACCAAACAGAGCTGTCTAAACCAAACAATCACCTTATTCCCTGGGGAAAAGTTTTCTGATTGAAACAGGTTATTTTGGGGCCTTGGTCATTATAGATTTTTAGGCCAATGTCTAAGGTTATATATCTGATTATATATACACTCCTATTCTTGTACACTCTCTTCCTATGGTTCTATCAAATCAAAATATTATATTTAATATTTTCCTCTTTTTTTATATTCATTTTAAATTTGTATGATTTGATTATTTAACTTTGAACAGACCCATAGGATGAAAGACAATGTCAATATTATCTTGTATCAGTCTCTTACATTACCTATAGACACATTTTAAGAGTCAGATTTAGGCAGGGTCTTCATAACATCCGTTACGTAGCTGACACATACATTTAGCGAACTGTCGGTCATTGGAATCAAACCAACTATCCTGGTACTAAAAGCACATCGCTCTACCAAGCTACATAGAGGACATTAGTTATAGAAGTGATCTTTGGCCCCAATACTGAGCTAGCCCAACCTATGGACTCATTGAATGATAACTAGTTAAAATTAATGTGCACAAATCCAAAAACAGAAGTTTCAACCATATTTATCAAAAGGCAGTGTACATCAAATCTGCATGTAAATATTCATTATATTCCTACTGCCTTGTGTGGTGAGTAAAAACAATAGGTAACTTTTAAAATAAGTCTGTGTAACCAGTCATGTCCAACTCGAATACTCCATGTCATATGTCATACAGAGTGGAATGAGTTATAATGAAAATGGTTATGCAGAAGTGGGAATCAAGCCATTGTAGTTACAATGTACCTACTACTAGCTACAGTAAATAGCCCTAGTGACCACTCACTGTTAAGCACAAAACATTGCTTTATTAACGTTAGCTTCTACAGTCATCTTCTTCAGCTAAACTGGCTATCTATTGAATTTAATGGTGACCAACACAAAGCTGTCTGCTAAATTAATGTTTATATCTGAAAGTCTAACGCTAGCTACCGTTATTTAGCCTGTGTTAACCTGCAATTTACTGTCACTGTTTAGCACTAGCTCGCGCCTAGCATATGGTGTGAGCTAGGTAACCTTTGTAGCTAATTGAACAACGTGCTAGCATGCTCGCTATCTAGCTAACGGTAGCAACTAGCATACTAGCTACAGCATACGATAGAAATGTATTGTGGCTAGCAAGCTATATTAGGTTCGAGGTAAGCAGCTAGCAAGGTATAATATCATGTTGTGGTTACATTAGGTATTGGACCCGGCAGGTAAAGTGCACGAATTCATAATCAAAGGCCGCCCCTAGCGTTGTTATTTTACAGTGGAAATAGTGCCCTATATTTGAATCGCTGTCAATTATTGGTGCGTTTCTGTCATTGGAAATAATTAGCCAGCTAGCTAAGAAGTTGCCAGTTACAAGCTATTGGGAGTTATTCAAATGGGTTCTGCCCCTTTAAGGCCACCACCTCCCCTGGACATGAGTAGCCTAGCTATTTGAATAAAATTAATTTAGGGAATAGCAATTTTGTCAATTTACACTGAGGCCTATGAATCTTCCCCGCACCTCTCCGTCTCCTCGAATAGGCACGAGGGGTGTCTCAGATGCCTCCGTTTTCGGATCCCCGCGTTTAAATTATTTCTCCCTCCCGGCCATCTTACCCCATTGCTCCCTCACCATATTACCTCCAAAACACTTTCTCACCTTGGCCCCGTGTCCCCCTTTTGCGCTCTCTCGTAGCTGCTGCCGACTCTCAGTTCTCTGACTCCAAGATGGCGGGTCTAGACAACGAGCGAGTCTGTGAGCTTTGGGTCGACAGCAGCAGAGAGGCGGCCACTTTCTGTAACTGAGGGAGCAGGGACACGGCGCCATGGCGAGGATAGAGCAAGGAACAGGCATACTAATCAAATGCAGAGAGAGTGACGATATAGCATCTGCTCATCGAAGGAATCCCTGGGGAATTATGTCAATCGAAACATTCTAAACATTATTTTGAAGTAAATTGTGGTAAATATTTTACATTTCAGATGATTTACTTGGCATTATTGTCTTTGATTCGAACTCTACTAGTGGAGTCTGTTATTTCCGAACATTACCGAGCTGCATGTTACGTCATTCAAAGGGAAACTCGTTGCAAGTATCGCGAGTCGGTTAATATTTACCCAGAAACATTTTTCGATTTTAGGACTGATTGAGTAAGACCATCAAATCGTACACAAAAGACGCGTATTCATTGTTTTCATCAACTGTGTGTTCCAGGTCCTTCAGAAAATTCTGAATAATATATTTTACTTAATGCCTAGCAACTACATTCACTTTTTAAAGAGCAACATTACAGATAAATTGCTTGGGCGGGAATGTTATTGGAAATTATCAGTCCAAGTCTGACAGTGGACTGATATGTGTAAGCATTTTACTTCAAGGGCCACATAGTGATTTTGAATTTCAACAGAGGGCTGCACACAATCATTTCTACATACCTCTGATATAGTTTTAGGGTGTTTTCAATAACTTCAAAAAAAATCATAGCGGGACAGATTTATAAGTTTGAATCGGCAAACTAAGGCCTGGTGGCCAAATGTAGCTCAAAAGCAGCAGACTTTTTTGATTAACAAAATATTTTTTTACCTCCCACTTTGGACTAGATGTGTAACTATCATACCTCAGTTATCTATGTAATTTACCAGTTTCAAAGCAAGTGGTTTGGTGACATGTGGCACAAATTGGCACATATACAAGACATAGTACACAATGTTTTGGGGCCCTTTCTAGTTTACACCCAGTGCCCCAAGATCATAGAATGCATTTTTAAGTTGGTTGCCATTTTTCATTGATACTCTGATCAATCTGTGTTACCATGAATGCAAGCACTGAAGGTGGAGGTAATTTCTCTGTCCTTGTATAAAGTTACTTTATGAAAAAACAAATATGTTGTAGCTCTGTATTCAGTTACACATTATTCTCTTCTCCTTTACTTTCTAATTGTGTGCACAGATCTTTGCAGCACAAGGGAAAATGTTGCACTATGTTTGTGGTTCTCAAACTTTTTACACAACGTACCTCCTCAGAAAATATTTCACTATAAGATCCATTAAAAGGAGTACCGCATACCATCGTTTGAGAACCAGGGCACTCTGTCAATACACCTGGTTTAATAATTGTTACATGTCAACCAAGAACTCAATTTTAAGAAAATTGCATTAGCATTTTTCCTGGTTAATGGATTGTTTTGGTGATCTTAAAATTACAATTGGTCACAAGGAAGAACATTTTATTGGATGTTCGGAGACCATGTCAATGTTAAAATCAGATGAAACCCTTGTTTTGGTCTGAAAGATAACTTTTTTGGAAGAATTCCCCTTTAAAAGCACACATTGCCCTAACAATCATGCAAAAGGGAGATGTTCTGCAGGTTCTGTGGGGGATATTGCTATAAAATGCATAAAGAACCTTATACTTATGAAAAGATTATTGTGCAATGTATAGTCATGCAATTTTATTAGAAACATATTAACGTGGAATCCACACTCACAGTAAATGACTTCTGGGATAGGACGAATTACACAAACAGATGTTTATGTTCATCATAATATATGTGTCTTATGCTGAGAGATAGTCATGAGCAGGCAATTACCTTGAGCCCAGAGAGGGGAATTTCTAAAGTTTACTGCTTTTGTATCCACTGTTGGGGTGTCCAGAGTGTGGCCCATGAGCTGGTCATAAAATGTCTTCTGTGATAAGAGATGACCCAAGTGCGTCCCATGAGTTTAACGTAACACTTACTTTGTGGACAATAATGGACATGACCCAAGTATGAACCATATGTGAATTACTGTCGCAAATTACGAGCATTCAGGGAGGTAGAAGATAAGAAGCGCACCCCACTCAGGGGGGTTGCCAACCAGACAAAGTCAGATGGCGTAATGTGTGAAAGTTCTGTATAAAAGCCATGGTCCGGACTTAGAACATTAGGGAAGGACCTGGCTTTAATGTCTGTCATTATTGTATGATTTTCATTAAAGTCTATTGGATTCACAAAGTCCTGAGTTGAAGTGCATTTGTTTTTAGTGAAGAGTGGTTGATTTTCCACGACAGTTCTAAATCTGTGTCCCAAAGCTGCTGCTCTTTCAAACAAATAAAAGATATGATACCCATTCTATACTTTTTATACATTCTTGCCACGTTTTTAGGAAGTTAGCAGAAAAAGCTAAACAAATTATCTATACCCACAACACAAGTTATCATTAGGCACAGACTCTTCAGACACACCAGCACAACTACGGCAGTCAGACAGTGGAAACATACTGGAAATGAATGTCAAGATATTAATTATGCTAAAAAACAAAGTCTGTATTAGATCTGTGGTTCCCAACCAGGGGTAGTAGGACCACTTGGGAAACATGAGCCTCATCAGATCATAGGTACGTACTACAGAGATACTCAGAGCAGCTCCTACTGATGACGCAGTTAGCCATGGAACCAGAATGCAAACTGGATTATTGGCCAGCTCATTTTACCGAAATCGACCACTTTCATTTGGAGATTGCATCAGTACTTTTGCATTCGCTAGAGCAGATGCTATGATAACACAGAACCACAGACAAACGGTCTTTCCATCTCGATGTTCATATCCACTTGTCACAAAATACTTAAGTGTACTAGGGCCCAAAGCTCAGGTCAAAAATAGGGCACTATAAAGGGAAAGGGTACAATTTGAGACATAACCCAAACATGATTGAAATATGGTATTTAACCACCATATATATGAATCTTCATAATGAAAAGCATTCAGATTCCGAAAATAACATAGATCAATTATAACCTTCAAACATCTGCATAATAGGTCAGAAGAGTTGAAAACTTTTTTTATTGTCATAAGAGCATTTAGCAAACTGTAAGTAAGGGGAATGTAACATTCATCTAATCTCAGAAGGGAGTTGTTATGATTGCAAGAAAGGCCATAAATAACCACAACGCAATTAGTCCATCACAGAGTACAAAGCACTCTTTATATCAGCAGCCAGTCAAACTAATACCAGTTGAGATTCATTAAGAAGCATCACATTACACAAAACATTTCAGTTAATTTGTTAACTCAGACCAAGTGTAAGGATAGTGAACGGTTTTATTAATGTATAATAGGGCGTTTTGTGTGAGATGTGACCTCAGTGGCGTTTGAAGTGTCACAGACAAAATCAGGCAGAGTGAGAGCGACAAATAGAGAATGAGAGCGACAAATAGAGAATGAGAGCATGAGAGCGACATATAGAAAACAACGGTAGAATAGGTCAAGTTACATAGAGGATAAGAGCTTATATGGGAATGCCTGCATTCTTTTCCACTGTGTTCCAACCAGCATCAGAGCAGCTGTGGCTAAACATAAATCCCATTAAAACAGAGAATAACAGCTGTACTCCTAACCTACACAAGGCAATTTACACACAGGCCCTTGACATTTCAGGCAGTACACATGCTGTGCATTTCAGTCATCAGCTCAGACATTTCTGTAGAACGAATTTATATCACTCAGCGCCAGACAGTTAAAGCCAATTTCAGGCCAATTGCAGTCCCACATCATTTCACTGGTCATTTCAGACAGGCAGCTCAAAAGCATTTCAGATCCTGTGAATTTCCGAGAGACATTTCAAGTCCACCATTTCAGATGTGTGCAGCTTCAGCTCTACATTCTAAATCCTTTCGCTCAAAGCCAGCTGGACTTCTCCTCCTCGAACTTCAGCGGGTCAATAAACGGCTTGTCGATCGACTTGATCATCAGCTCACCACAGTACACACACTCGCACGCAACGATGTCATCAATGTCGGACTTGATCTGCTGGCGGCTGACGCTGGCAGATCCTTTCCCCAGGCTGGCACTGTCACCCCCCTCCTCCTTCTCTTTGGGTGCAGGGCGAGGGCGGGTTTTGGAAGTCCGGGAGGCTGTAGCCAGCTTCTTCTGCAGCTCCTCTAGTTTGGACTGCTTGTAGGTGGACAGGTGAGGGATCACCTGAGGACAGACAGACGGTTATATTATGTCGCAGCAATGTAGTGCTGTTCACATTTGAGGGAAAAAAGCTGTGGACAGACAGCACCCCCATTCTTGCTTCCCAGGGTTTATTTTGTCTCAATTACTGCCTTTATCTACACAACATCAAAGATGGATTTTTTTTTTTTTTTACTGATCTGCTATCTATTAAGAATTGTTCGACACCAGGAGTTGCTACAGCGTGACGAGGCAAGGCAGACCGGTCCACCATCTAACCCACCCGCCCAGGACAGCACGGAGATAACCTTCTCGTCGCGGTCCGATCCGCTGGGCATTGTCGGATTTCAACTCCAGTAAAAAAAACCAAAACGGCTGCTCACCTCCTGGAAGAGGCAATCATAGTGGAACATGTGTCCACAGAGGAACAGGTAGAAGGGTCTGTTCAGGAGCGGGAAGTCACAGACGGCACACTTCTCCTGGCTCTCCACCAGCCCGTACTTGTTCCTCATCTCCTGGATGTCCTCCCTGATCCGCTTGGCGCTCTCTGTCGCCTCCTCCATCTCCTGCTTCAGCTCCTCAATGTGCTGGTTGTACTCCTCCAGAGAGCTGCAGATGGCTTCCTGGAATATTTCACGTAGGGTTTTATGTGTATATGGCCCAGACTAAACTCCAACTTATACCTCTGGGTCGCGGTTTACTAAGAACAAACTGTACAGTGTTGAGTGGGAGTACATTTTTTTGCGACGGTATGCCATATTAAAACCACTCCGATGTTAAAAGTACCCTAGTCATAGTTCAATACGTAACCACATATTGTCTAATACAATGGTCATATGATCATATTCGTGCTTTCTTTATTTTACATGAACACATCATCTTGTAATATCAATAGACAAAAACGTCCCCATTACCTTGAAGTGGTCTATAGTAACAAAGTCAGGGAAGAAAGGCAGAATGTCCTCAATCTTAAGCAGATTGCAGGAGGACAAACAGTTCATGGCCTTCTTCACGTCTTTCTCCTCCTGCACCACGTGACGGGCGATCTTCAGCCACAGCTTCTTCCTCAGCTCCTCGTCATCCTCAGGCAGGTCCGCACAGGACTTGGCCAAGTCCACATCCACCTGGAATTGTAATCAGCATAATTTCGCTTTCAAATCGGTGTCTTGTCTTGCATCTCGTTGTCAAGGTAACTACCACTGTTGTGGCCAAGTCCACTGTCATTTAAGTCAAATCCACTATTATACCGCAAGGGAGTCCACATGCTCAGGACCTAGGGAGATTCTGCCCAAACCGACGGTGTCTGACGCCTCGCTGTGTGTTCTCATCGACCATTACGGGACAGGACTGTGTGTTGTCAGGGTTAAGGGACAGAGATAAGCACAGACACAAGCCAGGACAACTCACCTGCAGGGCCAGATCGACAGCCTCCTCGTACAGCTCCATGATCTTATAGACCAGCACGCAGGCCTGCAGGTACCCGTGTTCAGCGCACAGCCTCAGGGCATATTTCAGATCATAGTGGATGTCCGACGCGTGGGTGCCGGCCTGTCGGTGAGACCCCATTTTACAAGAATATTTACAACAGGCGTTTGGGTGCTCATAGTCATCTCTGGTACTTTATTCCCTCGTCGGACGTAGCCCCACCTGTTCCAGGTACCACAGCAGGGAGTCGGGCTTGTACTTGGCATACAGGGAGAGGAGGTAGTTGTGTATAGCCTCCTCTGTCACGATCAGCTGGTAGACACAGAACTCCATGTAACGGATCGTCTCATTGATCTGTGGGCAGATCGGTTGATTGACTGCAACGGACGTTTTTGTATGTTTACAGAAATTGTAGATGTTTCAGATTTGTCCCGGGTGGCTTGTGTGACGTACAGCAATGGGGCTTTCAAAGCCAGGATAGTGGGTTATATTCCCATGGGATATCAGTTCAATACGCTATGCTGTATGTCTGTAGTGTAGCGTCTGATAAATGTAAAATCTAATGATACTTAAATAGTATACTGCTTTACATGGAGAGTACAGCAATATTAGTGATAATAAAAGTAGGGTTTTATATTTTTTTAACAAACAAAGTGTACCTGTTGGGTCGAACCCATCTGACTGTAGTTGACCAGAGCTGGGATCAGCTTCTTAGGATCCAGCCGATTGCCCATCTTAATCCAGGCGTCCACCACCTTGCATTGATACAGGTATATTTAGAAATCATTCATTTAGTACATTTCCATTGCGCACATTCACAGGGAGCCGAGTACCACAGACCGTCGCACAATCATCTGACTACGTGTTGACAGAGTTCGACGATAGGTCTAACAGGAAGACAGCTGAACTGTCACTGAGTCAGGACTATAAAGGTTCCCCAAAACAAACAGTAGCACACGATGGAATAAAGACCTTCTTGGGGATGTGCTGCATGAGGACAGGGGAGAACTTATAGAAGAGTTTCTCGTCGCAGTGCTTGGAAAGCACCTCCAGGGCGGCGCCGTAGTCATCATGCTGACAGTAGTGGGAGATGACACGCTCATAATCCTGGAAAGACCGAAACAGTTATACAGGTTATTCACCAATCAAATACATGCTATTTAGAACAGCCAACAAAGACACGCATACATTATAAGACCCTAAACAGAAAATATTTTAGGGGCCATTAACAGTGGCGTAAACATGCACTCCTATTAGACCCCAAATGATGATAACAACGCATGACTGACACCCACTTAACCACCCACCCAAACCCACACCTGCATGATGACAGAGAAGTAGACCATGTCGTCCACGTTGCCATGGCTAGCCAGTAGGTCATAGATGGTAGTACGGTTGTTGTAAAGACACTCCTTGTGTTTGGAACTACAGAGGAACTTCCGGAACTCCTCCCGTGTCTCCAGGAAGAGTCCATACTTGCCCTCGTCGGATTCTAGAAGCCCCAGGCGATTCAGGTACAGCTCAGTCAGCCACATAACCAGCAAGGTGATCTGGGTCTTCTCACTCTGTTCAGTTGATCAAACAATCAATCAAGGCATTCAATACACCAATCAATTATTTGCATCAATCAATCTCTATTGTTCCCAGAGACAATCAGCAAAACAAGCAGGGTTAACAAAGTACTAACACAATTTACCACAGAAAATGTTGCGACAGCAGTTTCCAAAATGGCAGATTATTTCCTACATAGTGTACTAATCCCGACCAGGGCCTATAAAGGGAATAGGGGGCCATTTGGTACACAACGTATTAACAAAACATCATACAACATACCTCCTTTAGATTGTTGAGTTTTTTCAGTAGGAACTCTTTCAGAGCCTCTTCCTGTTTAGCCTCGATGAACTTCAGGGCAATCTCCTCAAAGTAGTTCTGGGTCAGGGCATAGCACTTGGCACTCTCCATGTAGCGTTTGTTCTGGAAGCAGTGATCTGCCTCCTTGGCCAGAACCGTGTCCATGCACTCAGGACGGTCTCGACAGTACTCTTTGGCCAGATCAAATTTGTTCATGCTCATATACATCTGCCATACGTCCCTGGCCTCCCTCTGGATGTGGTACCTGGATTCACAGACACAAAAGCACTGTTTTTTTTCCTCCCCGACACAGGCTCTATCAGCACCCTCTCACTGCTCTTCCCCAAACTGATTTTCCTGATAGAAGCTCTTCTTAAAAAGGCCTAATTTGACGTGTGGTCATTCTGAGTCTTAAATTAATACAAAGAAATGTCTCTGAGTAAGAATGTCAGCCGGGCACCTGAATACGGCCTTCTCTGTGTAGATCCAGACGAGACCACCAGCTGGGTCCTTTATCATCTTCTTCAGGGGGCCGAACTTGTCTGGGAATACATCCTCATAGACCACCTGAAGGAATTAGATTAGGAAAGGCATGGGTATAGAGGAAGAGACAGAGACCGGAACGCAGACAGAACGTCAGAATAAACAGAAGCAGAAGGTTTCCAATACAGAACCAACCAACTTCTACAGATATCCTTAATGTTGGTTAACTGGAATGGCTTCAGCCTGCCAGTCAATCAATAATTAATTGAAAAGGCCTGTTTGACCTCAGCAGTTGTCCTAACATGCCTTTTACCAGGAACCGGGCATAGACCACAGAGATGGCATCACAGTCACGACTTCTCACCTGCCCATTCAGTGTGCAGATGGCTTTGACACGGTCAGGGAGGAGAAGCAGGAAGTGAAACTGAGTCAACACAATGGAGATGGGCTTGTTAAAACTGAAGTCTATGTCTGGAGTGTAGTCCCAAACCTGGGGGAGTGACAGTCGGTTTATAGAGTTAGGAAAATGTTCAACATATGGAACATCAATACAAAGACTGCAGAAACTTTGGGGCTGTTGTGGCATGTCACTGGATTGTCCTAGGCCAACTAAATCCAACACAGCTACATTATTTGACTTGTTTTTCACCCAATTCTCATCGAGTGGTTGAGTCTAGACAACTTGAAGGGGGACAAATGCTGGTTTGGGCTCCATTCTTTATAAATTACAGTTAATTTGACAACTACAATACAAAACAGCCCTGATTGAAAAGCATTAAATGTATAGAATTTGTACACTTCCTAAATATTATGACAATATAACGACAGCACACAGACAGACATACCTGCACGTCACTGAGCAATGAATCGGGCCTCACGTAGTCCAGCTGTCCGTAGAGAACTCCATTACCCATCATCCACGCGAAGGCCTTAGGGCAGATCCTGAGCTTGGAGGTGTAGAAGGTGATCTCGCTGTAGCCCATGTTAAATGGAAACTCCTGGAAGCTGGGCAAGAGTTCCTAGCAATAATAGGCGTTATTTAAAAGGTGTAATAAAGACTCACGAAAGATAACACACATTGTTATTAGACAGTTTAACAACTCATAAATACTTGGGACCCGTTTCGGTTAATTAATACCTGTTAAACAGATCTCTCTCGGTACTTTAAAAGTTGTTTACCGACCTGATTCTGGGAGAAGATGGAGCTGAAACCTTGTTGGTCCGACCCCTCCGGTATGCGACCGACAAACTGAAACAGGCGCTTCCGGGTCGTGGCAATGATGAAGACCTTAGACTCCATGCCTCGCTCCACCTCAATGCAGCACACCGGCGCTGGCTTCCCATCCTCTTCCAGGGCATGGACCTGGGTCAGGACGTTTTGAGATGACATACGCTTTACAAACAGTTTTAAAAACCCTGTTTCAAAAAGCTGTATCAAATATGCTTTTAAAGGGGCACTTAACATAATTTTGCAACCCCCTTAAAACCTGTTAATTCAGTACCTCAGGTGGGTAAAAGAAATGGCCACAAAAGTGTTATATCAGCATTCATTGCTATGTTGATAAATGAGGCATTTGATTGATGGACAACTCAGACTTCTGGAAGACAAGATTCTAAACAGGGTGTTTAATTTGGGTGAGAAAAGAGAGAGAACGAGAAAGTGAAAGAGAGAGAAAGAGAGAATGTGTGTTCTAACCTGTTTAAAGTACTGGTCAGGGTTGGTGTTAAACAAGCTTCCCTCTGAATTAGAGATCTCAGCCTCGTAGAGAATCCCCTGGCTGGTACCCACTAGTATGGGTCCAGTGTTGGTCTCTGTCCCCAGGACCTTGTTCCAGCCAACACTCTCTATGAGGTGACCTCTCCAGCGGGACAGAGACCGCACTTTCTGTGTGTTCCTGTTCAGGTACAGACACTCACTGGTGCTGAGAGAGATCACCAGGTGGGACCCTGCAGGGAGCAGAGACCAAGCACCTATTATAGATGTAATAGCTAGTACCAATAACGCGTCAACCAGTGAAAGCCTGCAGGAGTTAGTGGCCAAGGGTGTCAGAAAATATTAGAACGATTCAATGGATTGACTCTTATTGTGGCTATAGCTGCACTCAGCAGTTTGGGGTAATCTGATTAACAACCATGATTTGCACTAAATTTGGCCACTAATGCTCTACATAGACACCCCCCCCCCGGCAAACTACAGTCACCGTTACTCATACCGCTAACAACAACTCCTTTGTTTCTCCATTCACTGGCTCTCACCTGTGGGATCCAGGAAGAGTTTGTGCACTTTGCTGTCCTCCTTTCTCCCCAACTCTATCTGGTTGGGCTGGTCTGGTTTGGCTAGGTCGATCCTAGTCAAACATACACAGACAGAATCATTGCCTCATGTTCACTTTCATTATGAAATGCGTAACAAATCTCCCGCTGTCTCACACACACACACACACACACACACACACACACACACACACACTAAATGAACAGACATCACCAACATGATAATCTTTGACATATCAACATGGATGACTGACACGATCAACCCTTTAATCCCATCACTTGAAGATGATATCAAGACACAAACAGCACCATTCACACGTTTTTGTTCCCTGACAGGCATGAATACTACATACAACTCAACGGCTGGATCATCAGAAGAGGTGTGGCACATTATAGAGGACCCTACCTCAGGAGAGTGTCCTTTCCTAAACTCATACATAGCTGGTTGTTGCAAACGGCAAAGTGGTTTATCTTTTCTGGCGGTGTAAAATCGATCCTCTGTTTGTTGAAAATAGGCTTCTCCTCTTCGAGTCTGACATTGACAAATCCTACAACGAATCAGAACCAAGCAACGACATATTAACACTTGTCATATCAATCACCATGACATTGCAACATGATTGCAGGAATTATAGATTCCATATAAACAAATCGGTTTCAAACTAACCATTATACATATATTGGGATTTTACAACAGTGCATGAACGTAATTCTACGCATAGATTTGACAATACAAATATTTCCGCAAGAATCTTGTTATAAGACCGATTTGAGAGGCCGGTAGCTTCATTAACAAGGTTACCTGAGTGTGTAATGCCGATGTTGGCAGCAGCCAGGCGGCTACTGTGTTGGACCGGGTGCCTCCTGTTTTGCGAGTCTTCGTATTCATCCAGAATAGAAGCCATCGCACAACGTCGAGGTGACCAAAAGGGAAAATGTAGCTAAAAACTTGTTGCGACAGCTAGCTAACTGCTAAAATGACAAATCATGGTGGCATGCACAAGGTCTTACCTAAAGCAACATGCTAGCTAGCAAGGTTTCTGAAATTAGCAGACCCCATGTGGTGCCCGACTGGTGTGTCGTGAAAAGGATTATGATGGCCTAGATCAAATAAGAATGCACAATCAATTTAGACATCTAAAACAGTACACATATGCTAATTTGGTCCAGCTTCCCGAAAACGCAAAAGGGACAACCAGTCAGGTGATCCAAGGCTTTCGTCATGTGATAAGAACCAGTTTGTAGTATTGAATGTTTGACACAAGGAGGCGCACGTTATTCAAAGAATACTTCAATATGCTGTATTCATGAAGGACAGTGAGCAGAAAAATACAAAAATGTTGGTCCAATTCCGTTCCAGAAATGTTCCTTATGCACAAAAATATTATTTTCTCATGTTTTGAGCATAATAACTGTTTTTAATTATTGTCGGTGATTTTTACTATACCAACTTAATCCATCGGACGAGTGTGGCTGTGTTGCCAATCAATCCGCTGATTAAACATGATCCAGCTGCGTTTTACAGAGAATAAAATGCCGCTATAAAATGCCAGTTTTGTTACCCAATACAATACCACAGATGTCTCATGAACTTTCCCATGTTGCAAGGATTTCTGCACATTTCCTGGAAGCCATGCGAATTTGATAGATTATGGCCTAATGCGTTTATGTCAAATTACTTATTAGAAATTGCTTCATATTGCGTTTATATTTTCGTTCTCTGAGATACATTCATACAAATATACATATACCTCACCTGACCATAGTTAGTTTCACAAAATACAGACTGGAAAATATTAATTAAACTCTCAATTCGTTGGACAAATAGAGGTTTCATTATTTATTTTTCTATGTATTTTCTAGTCAAAGTACTGTATGTATTTGTCACGTGGCCTACATCTAAAAAATAGCCAGCAATTAACCATCCAACCGTCCTAGTGTTTTGGCCGTATTGTGTGGGCGGGGCTAAGCATGTCTTTTTGAAAGTTCCCTCAAAACCAACTCGCGTCACACTATCATTCAGACACCAGCAAGGTGACGTTACAGTACGTGTCGCATACAGTATCCAATTTCCAGGGAGCATCAATTCTGGAGAATTGCACATTGAAATAAGACAAGACAGCCCACTGGAAAGTTCTAATTCCTCAACTTTAATCATTGGACATGCCACCTCAAATGGATTATTACTGTGAAGAATCACGCGTCTCCTCTTCATGCGGGCTGATGAGCAGAGGAGACGGGTTGGATAGGGAATCACCAGCCATCAGCTGTATGCTAGTAGGAGACGGAGCAGTGGGAAAGACCAGCATGATAGTAAGCTACACAACCAATGGATACCCCGCGGAATACAAACAGACTGGCTTTGATGTGTTTTCTGGTGAGCACCTGTACATTTGTGGATATATATATTTATATATATTTATATATATATTTATATATATTATTTTTAAATACTGTTTTATAACCGTATAGCCCGGTTTATAAGAATGTAGTAAATAGCTGTCTTGTATAAGCTATTGCCTTGTTAAATATTATTGTTTACGGAAATTACTAAGGCCTACAATTTGCCAGCTCAAACCACTTAAGAAGTTATTAAATAACTGTATAATTCTTTCTTAAACAGGTCAGGTCCAGGTAGAAGAAACTCCAGTCAGAATACAACTGCTGGACACTGCTGGACAGGTAAAAAAATGGAATTCAGATTAATTGATTGACACCAGAATATCTGCATGCTTTATAGGATCTGTCACAAATGTTACACACAGACAAGGAAGTGGTCCATGTTTCCACACTTGGCGAGACTGGGCTTGAGTGTTTAGTTTGAATGGCCAGTATATGGGCTTGCCTGTGTACTGTTGGTGTCGTCACCTCTGTCACAGTGTCTATTGTTGTTGACCCCAGACAGCTTTCACATTCACTGCTAAATACACTAACCTGTCTCTCTGTCTCTCTCTCTCTCTCCCTTTCTATTTGGACGTTTCCAGGATGTTTTTGATGATTTTCGCTCCCTCTCATATTCCCACACGGATGTCTTTCTGCTCTGCTTCAGTGTGGTAAACCCTTCCTCCTTCCACAACATCACCAACAAGTGGATACCTGAAATCAGGGCCTGCAACCCCTCAGCGCCCATCATCCTCGTGGGCACCCAGTCTGACCTCCTCTTGGATGTCAATGTCCTGATCAACCTGGCTTGTTGTGGGGTCAAACCGGTCCTTGCCCCTATAGCACGGAGAATGGCCCAGAAGATCAGGGCGACTGATTATGTGGAGTGTTCCTCTCTGACTCAGAAGAACCTGAAGGAAGCATTCGATGCGGCCATCTTTGCCGCAATTAAACACAAGGCAAGAATGGAGAAGAAGAGGAGACTGTCAGACAGACGCAGCAAGACTTTGTCAAAATACAGCTGGAAGAAGTTCTTCTGTTTTGTCTGAGACTAAGACCCCACAGGTCTGGGAGAGCTATGACTTCTTATTTATTAACTTATGAGGACTTTCGTAAGAGAGTTCAAATCATTAAGGCAGATGTGAACTGAGCTGTGTAGGACTGGCTTGTCAGTTCACTGTTGGGGACAGTGGTACAGAAGTTTGAGCTATACAGTCAAAGGGCTGCATTGGGGCTACTCAACACATTGAATACGCCATAACATGGCAAACTATCGTACCTGATTATGGGTGCTTGACATTGTCGGTCAGATGGGTCCATGTTGTTTTGGTAACCAACGAGGAAGAGTGGCACAGAAGCAGGAAGAATATTAAACCAAGGTCTTTAGCAATATCCTGTTGGTGGGACATCATGAGAAATAGTTTAATGAATTTGGATTGGTGCCTGTTCCATCTTTTACTTCCCAACATTTGTGTGTGAGTTTCAACATAGGTGAGTTTGTTGAGGGAGACACAAGGCAATGTTAAGGTAACATTGGTTGGTAGCAAGTTTCTCTTGTATTCAGTGCTGCCTAGCTTCACTGATCCAGGCCTATTCTTAAGCAACAGTGTGGACTCAAGTCAGTCCCAGCACTAAGCTAACTAGGTGTTAACTTCTTACCTGTGTGTGAACTGGCTCCCAGGCCAATGTGTTGATTATTAAAAGACTTTGATGCAGTCCACTGACAGTATCAACACTTCTCACCCCTGACTTATCAACGTAACTCTATTAACACTCCTAATGATATCAACTGTTGGGATTTGTTTGACACTATAGAGAGAATGATTTTTATTCAGATGAATCTTCGGGAAACTTTGGAGACCTATTTGCAATTAAAATGTAGTGAGTGGAGAGGCTATATTCCGTAGTCCACCCCCATACCCTGACGCTGGCAGGGGAGCTGGCCAAATCTCCCCCCGGGTCTTTTCATCCTCTCCCCCATCTTAATAAGCATTTGTATGGGCCCCAAGTGGGGTGGTGAGGAGCGAAATGGAGACAAAACCCAGCCCAGCAAAACTACAGTCTGGGAATTATACTGTCTCTCTGAGAACCAGTTTGTTGTTTTTCATTATTTATTTACATGCAGCACCATTTATTCAAACTTTGTGTTGTAAATGCATTTCCTGTACACATTCGAAATGCATTTATCAATGGACCAAAACATTTATTCTTTGTCATACCTAAGTTGCACATGTATTCCAAAATGCATCAGAAAGATGTAGTTTAAAAACTACCAAAGGGTGCGGTTTCAATGGGTAGAGTCCAGTAAAAAAAACAATAACCCTTAACCCTTAAACCCTGCAAAGGATGTTTCACTCCGGTCTGTCTGTCTCAATCTGTTTGTTAAAGATGACTTCACGTCTGTCTGTCTAAATCTCTGTTGGTCTCTATCCAACCAAATCTTCCTGCTGCTATATAGGTATCTATAGAATATAATATGTACATAATAGGAGGCCAAATAAGCCATGTTGTGTTTGATAGCCTGGGTGCTCATCTGGTTTTGTGTTGTTTGAGTGATTGCCAGTACCGTTGTGACAGTCTTAACGGATGGCTCATGTACATTGAGATTGGCGCCTGGGCTATATGATTTATATGCTTCTTATGGAAGAGTGAATGTACATTCGATTGTTATTTCTGTTTGTTTTAAACGGTTTATTGGAAGTCGTTTTGTCTGCAATGTTACAAATGAAAAGAATCTTCCCCATTATGGTTTTTAAATCTGTGAATCGTTTATTTTTGTCATGTGTCTCTAATAACTCGTCAGAAATGCCTTCTTTTTGATACCGTGTTTGAATGAAGTGATGGAAATAAATGATGGCAAAACTCATTTTATTTTCTGGTAATATAGATCTGATACATTTTAATGAAAATATAATTTAAAAGAAAAATGGCACACTGCTTGCTTGCCATAAAAGTTAGTTCTATGTAAGCAATTTACAAACAACTAAGATTTTGGCCGTCATAAAATGCTAGGTCATAACCATGGATAGTTGTTTATGTAAAACATTATTTTGGTTATGCTTGATGTTAACCAAAATTATGAAAGGACAACGCTTTTCCATTGTAAAATAACCTGATAAAGGTCCTCGGACCGAAATATTCTTAATAAAGCCTTTTTTTGAAATTGCAAGTGGGTTGCATTATATATCCTAGGTCTGTTTAGGAAGGAAACCAGTGAAGTCCGTTGCTTATGAATATGAATATAACCTTTGTTCCCTGAGGGAGGGAATGAGGTGCCACCCCTTGTGTAAGTGACTGAAATGGAACTGTTCCTTATGTGTATTCCCTCATCCTTTTCACACTGGTATATATACACTACGACCTTAAAGGTTGACATGGGATATGTGCTCGCAGTCACCTGACCTGTCCCTAATCAGTGTCCAGACGTCTTATGTTTAGGGATATAAAGTAGTGTACATTTGACTCAGATTTGCCACAAAGCCAATAAAAAACAGTGCTTATTTAATATCGGTTTCCATCTGTTCTTCAGTCACCCTTGTCTCTGTGTGAAAGTCAGAATGAAATCAAATCAGATCATACCGGCCGTTAAGGAAATGGTGATTGACGTCTTTTAGACCACTTCTTTTAAATACAACGGAACCTGATCCAGAGTAGTGCCCTCTATAGGGCAGAATTTGGGACATAATCAGTGTAATTTCTCAGGAAAGGAACTGTATTACAAGGAAGCAGCAAACATCAGGTGTGTGCGTTTGCTTGTGCTCGTTTGTATTTTGCATCAAACCGGAAATGTCTGCGTGTTGGTTTTCCAAATACATTTAAAAACCCAACCCTGATGCCTGGTATCAAGCATCTGGTGGTACGTTAAAAACAAACTATCAAAGAAAAGAAAAAACAATGTACCTGTTGGATCACTTAGCTTAATAGAAAGCCTCATGGTGATTTCTTAATCAGCCTCTGTATACACGTACGCACACGACCTGTCAGGACCTTTTGGAGACATTTAATCTGATTAACAGTCCTATTTTCCTAAACCCATGGCTGCCCAACCCTGTTCCTGGAGAGGTTCTCTCCAAACCTAATCTAACACACCTAATTATATATTCTTAGCTGGAGGAAAATGTAAGTCAGATTTGGGGTAAGAGATGGAAGCCCTAACCTAACTCTAACCTCAACAATCCCACCGCCAATAAAACTAAATCGAACACATTACCATTTATACCTAAACTTAACTCTAACCCTAATTTTAAGACTCATTCTTAACCTGTAGCACAATATTCATCTAATCACAAAAAAAATATTTCAAATGAGGACCAAAATGTACTGATGCCTCATTAGCCATTACTATACTTGTTAAGACTGGTTGTAACAAGGATAGTGAAATGTGATAATACAATATTCCATACTCGCTGTTGCAATAGGTATATTGTAAGCAATGTTCAATCTCCGTCTTCTACATACTGTGTCCTTGATTCATTTTCATTGTGTTTTTCACGTGCAATTTCTTTAAATCATTTAACCTACAGTTACTTTATTTAACCTGTAATCTTTTATTTAGCACCAGTGAAAATGGTAAAACTTTATATGGGGCTTTTGATGATGATGTGACAAGGTTATGCATTCTTTTGTGCTAAAGATTTTTACTAACAATACACTTAATTAATTTATTGCAAACAAGCAAGAGTGAAAGCAGCCAGTCGATGACAATTCACATGTTCTATATAAAGATCTTTAATAAGCCTCACCTTTCAGACTATGTTCCTCTGAACGTTCTCAGCACACTGGTTAAAAGCTATTGACAAATAACTAACAAGGCACACGTTTAAAGTGACCGGACATGCTAAAATGGCCTGCTGTCAAAACCTCACAAACACACACTTGAACCAAACCCCTTCACTACAGGAAGCACTTGAATGTGGAACATTTTGAATAGTGACTAATAATGCAAACACATCTATCTGTTTATATCTAATTGACATCCATTTCAGTCCAATAACCAATAAGGAAGCATCTTCTTCACAGATGGTCATATCAAACAGCATATTATATTATTTACAACACAATTCTGACAGTAGTTGCCTTTATTACTGGAACATTTTATGTTTTATCTGAATGCCAATGAAAGACCTACTTAGCTTGATAAGTCATAATTTACACGTGATGGTCATGTTTTCTTTTGTACCCAGGACCGGGACAAGCCGAAAACTACCTCCAGGCAGAACATGGACACACCTGTTGTGTAAAATTGTCGGTAGTGGTGATAAATAATGTATAGGAGTGTTCTCAAACTGTACGACACAGAGGTGGCACCTGAACTCCACTTAAGACTTGTCACATCCAGGAGATGGGCATGTACGCGCGCGCGCCGCAAACCCACACGTTGAGCAATCAAGGCCAAGTTGCAAGTCGTACAGGTTTTAGGTTCCCATGAGCTCCGCTGCCTCTCACATGGTTAGTCATACCTTTGTTCCTCGTCTCTCCCACATGCAGGGCCATCCCTCTCTACCCTGCTTCCCAGGATGCCTTGCCTTAGCCAAGTCCTCTGGCCCCGTTCCAGTTTCACTCGTGTGTGTGCTAGGAACTCTGGTTTCACTCCAGTCATCGTCTACCAGGGCTTCTACCAGACAACAGGTGTAGTAACAGGTATGTCAAGCTGTGTCTCCGTCCCATTGGCTAATAATGTGGCTATGCCCGGAGACACCGTTTTGACTTGGCACCGCTGTCACATAATGTCACTCTCCCACAGAAAGACAGACCAATCAATGCAATTAAAGGTCAAACACACGTGCGCACACACACACACACACACACACACACACACACACACACACACACACACACACACACACACACACAGGTTTGAGGAGTGATGTACAAGTGTGCTGGTTTGAAATGTTTTGGGGTTTTGCAGATCTCCCTGAGGCACCCTTGTGGAGACAGCCACTCAGTCACATCTACTGTCAGGATCACAACAAACCGCAATAATAACTATTGTAAACAGCCAACGACCAGTTTCGACTGATGGGAAGTCACAATGTGCCTGAGGTGATGACATACATTTGCATTTGTTTTTGATACAACTACCTCCACCTACCTCCACCTGAAACCCCCCTCCCTCAGCTTGCCTTATTTATCTCTCTCCATCTCTCTCCTACTGTCTCCATCCTTGATGGAAGGAACACACGTTTAGCTAGAGGGATGGGGTTCCCAAAATTGCTTTTTTCCTCTTGAAAGAGGCGTCTTTAGGGTGATTCATGGGAACGTGTTCTTTTGGAGCGATTCATGAGAACAAAACAGACAGTATTATTGAGACTCAACACAACAATTTTGTGAAGCAACACAGTTCTGATTCAAATCATCACACGGGGCGCCAAGTCAATCTGACTGAAGTTTGACAAGGTTAGTGGGTGCAAACGTGATTTGGAAAGCAAATGATCAAAATCCCTTTTTCTTGCTATTTTCACAAACATTTCAACTAAAAAAGGTCCTAATAGTTTCTGATTACAGCATACACTCTGTACCGCAACCCCCCCTAAGTCAGACTGTTTGTAGAAGAGACTATGATAAGAGTTATATTATTATATAAGTCTAATGTATTATTACGATTATTGCTCTTGAATTGCTGACTTTCCTTTTTACTTTGACAGGTTTTCATGTCCTGCATCGAATGAGCAGGACATGAGTGTATGTCCACATTTGCACAGTGTATGTCCACATTTGCACACAACCAGGATTATAAGGTGCTGTGGGTGGTGGACAACACACAGTGAATTGAACACTTATTTCTCCTCTCTGCCTCTGTTTTCCAGAACATTGGATTGGAAATGATGAAACAATGGGTTGATGTGCCAATGGGCTCCACTGGTTATGAACACACACACACACACACACACACACACACACACACACACACACACACAGCATGAACGTAAGTGGTTTTTCATCTGTTCCAGCCTTCGCCCCGTATGCTTAACGGTGAATGAATGATCGTGACCACTTTTTAAATATTTCAAACTGAACCAACCGTCAAACTAATCCCTTCATATGGAAGTGCTCATCAAACTCACCCTGTCAGAGGGTCATTCAGCAGTCTACAGCCTATGGCTGTCTGCTGTCTGAAGCAGTCATGCTGGAGTTGTAGTGTACTTGAAAGTATGCCACCCACCAAGGCCGACATTTAACACACAAAGGCCAATGAGTTGATTACCACACCAAACAGCCACAGCCAATCAGAGCATCATTAAGCGCCCGGGGGGGGGGGGGTCATGGCCAGTAAACCACGGCTAAGAGCTGTTCTTATGCACGACACACCGCAGAGTACTTCGACATTCAACAGCAACATCACAAGGCAGTACGCAAGAAAATGACTCATCACAGGTTTGGATGACCTGCTGCGAGAACGACTCATCACAGGTTTTGACAGTCTGCTGTGAGAGAACGACTCATCACAGGCGTTGACAGTCTGCTGTGACAGACGTTTCTAAGGGGTGAATTAATGAAAAGCAAAGAAAAAGGATGTGTCCTTATGCATGCAGTATTTAACGATGTAATCCTGCCTCTAACGTTTATAAAACTAAACTTGAAACAAAGACAAAATGTGTCCCACCTTCCTATTCTCTTACCAAACTAGACTGGAATAGCACCTGCTAGTCCAGGGTGGTTTAGGTTTGGAGTGGATTGTACTGCGAGGGTTAAAAAGTCAATGCAAACTGATAGACAGGCTGACAAGAAAGTTTTTTATGAAAAATATCTCAGGCACTTGTAAGAATTTTGCTGGAAAAATATATTAACATTGAACTTAAATTAAAACTTCAGATGTCTTCCGGATGTTCATGCTTATATTTATGTGAGTAGTACAGTAACAATCTTACAAACAGCCTGCACAATTAACCAGCCTCAAAATAACACACACCGACACAAAGAGTCCTTCATCAACTCAGGTAATATCTAGAAGTTAATGCATAATGTCTTTCAAGTTTTTATATATGAATAATAATACTAACATAAATGTTCAATTTGGGACAATAACAGACCATTAAACGCCACAAACAAAACAGGATAAACAAGACCAGTGTATCCACCCGTTTCGGTTCTGAGAATAACTCTTCATAGGCCTACATGGAGAACTGATTATGTTGAATACAAAGCATTAATATAGGTGCCGTTAAAACCTGTTTAGTAACATGCTGAGTGACACGCTGTTTGAATCTTTACAAATCTATACAATCTCATCCGCAGACATGGAGTCCTGCAAGCTAGAAGACACATGTAACTAGCCGCGTGCTTTGCAGAACGTCTGGCTGATTGCTAAATACTTTTTTGTATTTCCACTGTTTACACTCAAAACACTGCAGCGGTTGAGGAGTGAGGACCACGGCACGACCAACCTGAAATCCTCATAGTCCGTGTGGAAAGAATATCCCCAAACACGTTAAATTCAAGTGTCTTAGCACATGAGGCAAATAGGTGTGTCTGATACACAGTTTGTTGATTAGTGGAGACTCCGTTCCCTTAATATCATATAATGTCGTGTTTCTGACACCAGATGAAGTTAAATGCAAATGAAGTGCTTCAGTACTCACTAAAGAAGTGTTTTGGGGAATCCTTTGGCTATTCCATTGTACCAGGCCTATGGGTTGTAGATGGGGTGTCTATAAACCAGAATACACATTCAATTGTGGCTGGGATTTATCAGCCCCCCCCCCATTGCCCAATGCTGCAGAACACAGGCCTGTATGCAGAATACAGGTCTTCCCTGAAATCAGATATTAGGTTATTAGTTGCCTCTATGTTGTGTGAGGAGTTCATATTTAAAATACACTGAATGCTCTGAGAGTAGATTCCAGCAGTTAGGGTTCAGGTTTAAACCAAACCTGAACCCTAACCTGGCACCCCTGAGCCTGAACACTCTCCGTAAAGCCTCTATCCATTATCAGCCAAGGCCATGGGATACCTTTACATTTTGTTTGACTTTTATTTAACCAATTGAATATAAATGATAATTTTCAGTGATGACCTGGCCAGAAGCAATCAATTGCAAGACGGCTAGGTAGCACACATGATCATTGAAATAATGCAAAAAGATGTCATGCATTATACTCTGCCGGAATACACAGGAAAGATCAAATTACACAAAGTACTGCAAGAAACATACAGATCGGTGACGGGTCGTTGGCAAACGAACAACTCTTTTTAATGGCTGCTTTTGGTGAACGTTGGCAAACAAACAGCATTAGCAAAACGAGCTGATGGAAGGGATCATGAAAACGTTTAGCTTCTCTGACTATTGGTCCACGGTGTCTGAAAAGTGACAGTTACACATCGTTTCGTTTGAAAATATAATTAGATATTTTTGAATATTGGAAATGTGATTGGCTGGGTAATCCCACAGTGGGCGTGTCCTGGTCTGGGAATCAGGGGGGGGTAAAGTTCTCACACTGTTTCTGGGGGTTGTGGGAGTAGTGTGTGCGTGTGTGTGCGTGTGGTCTAGGGACACTTGTTTAGCTCAGGTGGCTTCGTGTCCTCACTTGTTGCTGTACCTGTGCTACCTTGCTAACGTGTGACTTGTGTTTATGTCACTCACACACACACACACACACACACACACACACACACACACACACAAACACACAAACACCTCCTTTCCCAGCTCGATTGTTGACATACGGTCACTGGTCTCAGGGTATATATGAGTGTATATTACTTTCTGTGGGAAGTCAGCTTTCTCATGAAAGTATCATGAGGGCATGTTGGGACAGGTCAGATTGACTGGTTGAGTGGACATAACTCATACAATATTACAGCAACACAGTTGACTCATCTCTAATCCCATTTGCAGACACTTCCACCCAAATTTGCTTAAAGTCGGCTGGAACAATCAGTCAAAATTGGCCTCCATTAACCAATGCGAAAGTTGTGAGAAAATCCCGGTGCCATTTTAACTGGCTAAATCGGCTTAGTCTACGAGCCAATCATCTCCCACAACACCTTCTACAACATGTTTCCAGGCACCGTATACAGTCTTGTCAAGTTGCCATGTCCTAGCTGAGCCTACAGCAGCTGCAGAACTCAGAACTACACAGTTCATTCTTCAATAAAACCTGCTCATTGCATTCAGTGTTGGAGGTTATTGGCTGGTTCACATCTCAGTGGTATTAGGAAGTGGCCCTGCTCAGGCCAGACCGGAGGTGTGTTCATCACATCATGAAATGTCAGAAGTACCTCCCTCCCATTTGGATCCTGCCATTGCATTGACCTGCTCAAATCAAAAGATGACATATTCTTTACTCTGACCAGTCACTCCTACATGGCCAGTCATAAGGGCCAGTTCAAGTAGTTGCTCCGCTTGGCTCTTTTGAGATGTGCGCCATAGCCAAGGGCCAGATTACCTCACATCTTACTGCAACGCCTGTCTGTCTCTGGCATACGGGATTACATCACTTCTGTGTTGATAAAATCTAAAGCCTTTGGAATAGAACAGAGAATAAATCTATTGTTTTTCACAAAAAGATCAGCCTTTTCAATACAGAACCTTTTCAGAATATTTTCTGTGCATATTTAATCCCTGGTTTAGTCCTAGTCAGTTCCAACTTTCAGTTATTACAGCCAGTTATATTCATTCAATAACCAGTCAGACACAGAGATGAACATAGCCAGAGACAGGGGGAAAACAGTCGGGCACAGACAAAGATGGACAAAGCCAAAGTCAGGGATGGATACAGTGAGACAGAGAGACAGATGCAAATAGACAGGGACAGAAACAGTCATCCAAAGAGAGATGGACATTACCAGAGACATGGACGGAAACACTAAGACACAGACAAAGATGGAAAGAGCCAGAGACAGGGATGGCAACAATAATACAGAGAGAGATGGACATAGACAAGGACAGAAACAGTAATACAGAGAGATGGACATACAGAGGCAGGGACGGAAACAGTAAGAGAGAGAGATGGACATAGCCAGATATTCCACGAACCAG
Organism: Esox niger; assembly: GCA_016801105.1. Taxonomy (NCBI): domain Eukaryota; kingdom Metazoa; phylum Chordata; class Actinopteri; order Esociformes; family Esocidae; genus Esox; species Esox niger. The sequence goes on along the minus strand of JACXGJ010007051.1, from coordinate 1,591 downwards.
CCAAATGTACTGTGACCCAAGACCCTTAAAATGCAGTTTCTTTAATGTTGTCAAATACAGAAGCATTATTTCTTAAAATTGCTGTAATTTTGAAACGCTTTCTTTATGACATTCATCATCATACACTGCCAGTAACCTCCCCACATACTGCTCATGAATACACATTATAGTTCACAATGGAAAATAAACCTCTGTGAAGTCACTCCAATGGGTCCTCTGCCTGTGAGCGTGGCTGTTTTTAGACATGTGAGCTGTACTCAAATAGCCCCCATAACTCTGAAATACATCTCTGGCATCTGCTTCGGAGCATACCAGTGATGCATTCCTCACACACGTTTCCAGTGACATCATTCAGCCGACGGCTCGGAAGACCATGGAATCTTTCAGACATCTCGGGAATTCCTGAAATAAGTCCACGGGCCGGACCAGTGAGACTGTAAAGACATCTGTAGACCTCATGAACGTAACACGTCATACATTAAGTTACAAACAAACATGTACAAAGGCTGTAATCAGCTGTGATCGATCACGAACACCTACGGCAAGAGTGATCAGGTATAAGAGCATCTATATAATACTCTTATAAGACACTGTGAGGCGATTGCGGAAATGGCCAGTGGCCACTTTTTGTTCAGTAGAGAATCCGCGGTCAGACAACAGAAATATCGAAAAGGCTTGATGAAGACGTCAGGTTGAGTCATGAGCTGGCCTCACACCTGAGTAGGAGTAACTACGAAGCTACCACAAAACATCTCCCCCTTATCAGTCGTTAAAGTGACATCTGCCGATTCACCTGTCGGCAGTGTCAGGTGTCTGAAGGTAAAGACAGACGGACAGGCACAAAAATACAGTCCCATATTGAAACAGAACACAGGGTTTTGACCAGACACAGTGCTAGACATGATGGACGGTTTGCCAACCAGAATGACTGGGAGGTTTGTAGGCTCTCTTTCTGTCACGGCTCATGTCAAACTTTAACCTGCAGCCCTCCTTGAGAAAGGAAATGAGACAAACACGCCTCACATTTTATTGCAAGCTATTTCTGCGGAACACAAAAGGGTATTCCCATACAAAATCCAGTCTTTCCCAAGCCCAATTTTAATCTAAATCTAACCGCTAACCGTCAACAGCCAACACTTTTTTAAATTCAGTTTGCTTCAGCTAGCCAGCAGGGGCATTGTAATTTAGCCTTCTGCCTCAGCAATGAGAGACTGGCTCTCTGTGCACGGCCCTGTTTCAGTGCACACTCCTCCAACCAGCTCACCAGACTGGCTGGGCAGCCCGAAGAGTGTCATCCATCATCAGCCGGCGGAACAGAGACTCACAGGTGCCCCGTCATCCATTGTCATCAGTCTTCAGGTGCTCTGCAGCATCCGGTTAGACAGGTACACTGTGCGTCTGTTAACTCACCTGGAGAAAGGGAAGGGGGGGAAGGTGTGTGGGGAGTCCTTTAACTGGGGGGGGGGGGTAAATTCAAATCCAACCAGTGGAAAGTAGAGTTAAGGACACTGAGTGTATGCCCAGGGCGAAAATAGTGTTGACACTGTAGACATGCTACATAATATAGACATATTTACAGAGGATATGCAAC
>JACXGJ010007050.1:0-31916 GCA_016801105.1 Esox niger | reverse complement strand
GACCTAGCCCCACAGTCGCCTCCCTAGCCCCACAGTCGCCGACCTAGTCCCACAGAAACCAAAATCATTCAAAATTCTCCTTCACAAGCAGAGCCAATGGATATTTCTATCCATCGCCCTCATTACAGAGGGACTCTCATCTGGGGTCTAGTAGCTCCCCCTATCGATGAACCATGTACTGTAGAGAAATTAGACAAGCAATTCTTCCATCCCACAGATGGAGGAGAAATGTCTGCCAGTCCACAGGTTAGTCCCTTATTGCGTGTTCAGACTGAGTGAAAATCTACCTTATTAATAGACTCATGATCACATTGACACATAGAAACCACTGTTTGATTTAGTCATACATATTTAGTGCCTGGTAGGAAGTTGGTAAAGTGGTCTTCCGCTTTCTCTGCAACACAGAAATTGGAAGCAAGGCATGTCTTCATTTTGGCACTACATTTTTACTTGACAATTTTCCTTGATGTTTTAATGAACCTCTCTAACAGCATTCTGACACATCACTTAAAATCCTCAAGCTTTCATTCGAGAAACTAATGTGAGAATTTACTAAGAGAACACACAGGAGAAAAGTCACTCAATAAGATGAAATGATCATTTTAATTGATGTGCATGGCTGAGAATTGAACTGGAGGCTCAGGATCATTAATGACCTATGGTACGTTTTAAGGGTGATGTCGCCCTCTTGTGGCAAGGATGAATAATACCAAAACTCAACAGCAGACCCCAATACAAGACAATAGACTCCAATACATGACAGTAGATATTAATACACTACAGTAAACGCCATTACACAACAGACGCCACTGCACAACAATAGATATTAAAACCCAACAACAGACAGCAATGGACATCAAATACACGTCAGTAGACGCCAACACACGTCAGTAGACCCCAACACACGTCAGGAGACACTAACAGACCCCGTTACACACCAATTCACACAAGAAAAACCAGCAGACACCTGACCATACCAATGCAAACCAGGCAATGCAAACTAAAACCAATCCCCCACAACACCCAGAGTGTTTCCAGCCCCAACCACGATCCAGTCAGGAATGTGAAAAACGCGGTGTCCACAGTAGGGGACCTCTCTCCCAAGCCCTGGGAGAGCAGTCCTGGTTAATGACTGACCAGATGACTGTCCAGATCACTGGAGCAAGAAACCACGGAACAAGCTCTTATGTTACTCACATACTGAGGTACAGAAAGCAGATCAAACCAGACCAAACCACTATCTAATCCCCGCCCCCTTTTTCATGACCGTAGGAAGAGGTGTGAGATAATAGTTGGGCTAGGGACCGTATCTGGAGCGGACAGGGAGACTTGCTCATCAGTGGCATTGACGCGAATCTCTCCAATATAAACGAACTACATGCATCAGTAAGTCACACTAGAATAGGGAACCTTGGGTTAGAGCCTTGCTCTCTTCCCACACCTTCCCGCGGCTAACCTCTCCACGCTATCCCCCCCAACTACAGTCACCATTGTAGATTCCAAAGCTGGGCCCTTGAAACGGGGGCACACTGCAGAGCGACTGTAGCCCCAGCAATAAACGGCTAGGGCTCAGCCGTGTTGACCACCCAACAGCTAGCACTCAGCCTTTAGCAATTGGCCATGCTCAATCGCTAGAAGTTAAATGTGACCTCTGTGACAATCAGATAAAATGAAAACGCAAGTAAAAGGGAACGAGGAAGGAAACGAGGGAGAGGGACTTCATATTTCTTGCGCGTACGCAAAACCTTCTGAGTGCAAATCGAGCGCCTACATGACCACAAACCTAATTTTACAGTCTGTGTTTTATCTTGTTTCTGCTGCCAAAATATCACGACAATTATAGCCTATGGAAGTGAATGTTTATTTCCTCAGTAGAGAAAAGCGTCATAACAAGCACATTTCTGACTGCCGGCTAAGATGCCATTGAAAAGCTTGTAAATGTAAATAAAGACAGCTATACATTAGAGAAATAATCTAAAATTCAATAAACATTATTAATGACACAATGCTTTCCAAAATGGAGGACTTGTCAGTATAAAAACAAAAACTCCCATGCACTGACAGAGCAAACATGTCAACTTGTCAGAAGTTTCACACAGCACATTGGTTTGACACAGACGTCTGCGGCCCACCAGAACACACTTCATGGTGAGACAACAAGGACAAGACATACATTCCAAATGGTACCTTATCCCATATAGAGCCAATCTGATTCTGGTCAAAAGTAGTGCACTATATTGCAGTTTGTGCTGCACCCTAGTCCAGATCGATATTGGTCGCCATGGTGCCTGTCTCAGAAGTCACAGCTTTATCGACCCGTGTGGCTGAAACAATTATCCTCCTCATTAGCAGTGCTGATGGTGGTGTTCCCCTGGGATGTCTCTAAATATTGACGGTTTTGCGTAGAACATATCGGTAGATTGATGGTTCCATGTCAAAACTGTCCTGTGGATTGGCAGAAAACCTTATAAGCAACCTGTTCAAGTAAACAACATATGTTGTATAACCTTTTGCAAGGCATTTAACCCCAATCGCTATTGTACTTTGCGTTGGATATGAGTGTTCTGGGTAATTAACAGAAAAGTCCTTGAAATTGACCTCTTCAAGGTCTACAATGATTTTGAGGGAATATGCCTCACTAGACAATGTTGTGAGGATGATGTCACCAAATAAAGAATTTATAAAGTTTTCCTCAAAGCATGAAATAAATATCAAGTACAAGCTTGTGCTCCCATTGTCTAATAACAATGAGCAACATGTTGTCGGAGTCAGTTCAGTCCATCATCTATGCCGCATGGCGGTTCTCAGTAGGTGACGGAAGGCGAAGGGGCTTGGGTGAAGGAGTTGGTCTGGTTGTGGTGATTTTGGGCAGCAGCCCTCCGGGACCCACAGGTCCGGACGGACGAGGACTGCAGGAGGTCTGCACTGTATGTCCGTGAAGATCCTGTACCCCTCCAGATGCCCGCCTGTCTCTAACAGAGACCTCCTCCTGGAGCTGAGTCGTGGAGGGCAGGGATGGGGCTGGGGCAAGCTGGTGACGGAGATGCTCCGTGAACCCGGTGAACGGCTCAAGTAATCCTGGCTGACGCTGGACAGGGACGGGGGGTGACAAACACCCCTCCTCCTCCAACAGACTCCCCAACGTCGTCCCCCGTCTTCCCCAGACCCTCGGACGCCTGGTGTTAGGGATCGAAAGTCTTCTCAGGGATGGGTTCAGGGGATGGATGGGATAGTACTGGGGCCCGGCCTGTCTGGCGCTGCTGCCGTCGGTCTTGGTGAGAGTGATGCCCAGTCTGATAAACAACATCCCCCTCCCCCCATGGGTCGGAGCGCTTGGTTCGGTCCATTCAGACCTACCCTGGGCGGAAGCCTTCGGGTCAGTCCACATAGAGGAGTGAGGAGGGGGGTCGTCCATCAAAAGGTGCGGCTTGAGCCCTCGGAGATCCAGGGGCTTCCGTGTCTGAGTCGCGTTGTCGGGGGTGATGGGGTACACCTCCTGAACTACTGGGTTGTGAAAAGTGATTCGCTGGGCCTTGGATGGAGGCGGATCAGACAGGACTTTGGCCATGGTCGAAGCACGCGGAGCTGAAAGGTGTTCCTCCCGTTTCAAGCCTTTCTTAAAACTCCCGTGAATTTCCCTCTCTGCAGCTCCACAGGGACCATTTACAAGCTGTTCAGGCCTACAGAAGTGATATGGAGTTAATTTCATACTACATATCAGAGAAATGTACAGAGAAAATGCAAGGGGCTCTTAGGGGCATCGTCCTCTATGATTTTAATAATGTTTAACAAACCCATTTCATCTTTTCTGTCTGTGAAAGCAGCCTGTATTTATTGTATAATGTGTTGTACATTGATGTTTATGGCCATTTGAGGAGGGAATACATCAGCAGGTTATATTACTCTGATGCATTCCCCTAAACGAGCTCATTCCGTTTTATATTACCTCAGAGGGTCGTCCGCGTTTTTATGAGATGTTCTGAAGCTCATCATTATTGTATTAGGGAGTGGACCTGATCTATAAATGACCAATGAAAGATTCAATCACCAGCAGTTGGTTCGTTTCCCTTACAAAGCTCATTTAGCTTTATTCAAAATGACCCAGATAGGTTCACGTCTCTCACGACAAATTGCTTTCTTTGGCCAAAGATGGAAACTTAATGTAATAATGCTCAGGCGAACTCGCTGGTTCTGATGGCTTTCAATTAAAAACCTCATTCCACGCTTTGTAAGACAAGGCTGCCATTCTGACACAGCCTTTACATCTCCAAACACTCCTCTTATTGATAACCATTTTATTAGTCCAATAGAAGTGATATCTGAGTGGGAGGTGTGTGTGTGTGTGTGTGTGTGTGTGTGGGTGTCTGAATGAGCCAAAGTGCCGTCTGACCTTTCTCTGAAGTTGCTCCTTCCCTACTAGCTGTTACTCCCTTCTCCATTCCCCGGATAGATAAGTAGGCCTGCCTCCCCTCTCAACCCCACCTGCCACTCCTCTCCCCCTCTTTGCTCACGTCTCCCCCCTTCTACTCTCTCCCCCATCACATGAGAACAACCAACCAACCTTTGAATCCTTAATAAGCCGAATATGAACCAGCAAGTCTGCGGCCAGAAATATTGACTACAGGCCCTTTTATTGTGCCCGTCTTCCTCCCGATCCACGAGCGGCTGAATCTGGAAAAACTCATAGCTGTATGCAGATTTCATATTAGGTTGGGGACAGGGGGGAGCACTGCCAAACCACCAAACGCTAACCCAACACGGCAAGGTGTAGGAATCTCAGGCCAGTCTGTCCCCAAGCAGAACATACCCCTGCAGGCTTCTGTTGTCGTTGGACAATCCGTTTTCAGAATGGTAATGTGCACATGATATCTGATCATTCCCGAGAATCGGAGTTCTGAGTGATCGGTTATTGGCAAAAACAGAGGGTCCATGACCTGTGTCCTGATCTGCCAGGAGGTCTGTCGTGGTACCGTGGCCTTCGGGGTCCGGTGGATTTGAGGATGGGTGGAAATCTGCAGCACCTCGCGTATCCAGTCCCCCTCACTTCAAGATGTTCTCTGATCACACAGACACACACAGACACACACAGACACAGGTTTGTACAGCTAACCTCATGGGGACCAGAATAGAAATTGCATGCTCCCTTGCCCTGATCTCAACCCTAAGCCTTACCTCAATAAATTAACATTTGCCTAAACTTTACCAATGTGTAATGCTTAACCTTAACCCTAAGCTTAACCAACAGGACCTTGAAGACACCCCAATTGTAACTCTAAAATGAATTGGAAGTTTGACCTTAAACCTAAACCAGAAATTGAATTTTGCCTCATGGGGACCGGCAAAAGGTCCCAATCAGTCCAATTGTTTCTGGTTTTACTCAAATGTCCAAAGTATAGTATAGTTAGACCTAAAACACACACACGCGATTGGCCACCGCAGACTACACACAGTCAAACGTAATCCAAAAGACGTAATACTTTCATGGCAGGACATAACAACTGCACGGATGGAACCGATGCAGGTAGGGTGAATGCCTAAGACTAAGCCCCCCGATACCTGTAGTCATGGAGACTAGTCTTCATGACGGGGGGCAACCGGAGCTCAGGGAGGACGGCGGGGTGTCTTTTAGGGTTCCCCCGGGATCTTCTGACCGTCGGGGGGAGGCTACTGGGCGTGCTCCGGAGGCTTATCGTCTCTTCGTCTCCCTCCTCTTCCTCGCTTGGGTGCCACCTCCTGCCAGCGGGCAGCGAGGGCAGGTCTCTGGTGACATCCTGAGAAACGTTGGGAAAGGGGGAGGGGTTTCAAACGTTTGCCCCTCAAAGTCTCGCTTGGATTCGTGAAGTGGGTTGAGGCCACACCGCTAACAGCTACATACGTGTCAGACTTGGCTAATGTACATGCGTGTGCGTGTGTGTGGGATGTGACCACCAGCGCCACCACTCTGTTCATGCTTAGGGTTTGAGTAGAGAGGAATGTATAGTCAGGTGGATGGTTCCTTGAGGGTCCGGTACCTTGCGGTGCTGTAGGTAGGCGGGCTCAGAATGGTACGAAGGTACCGGTGAGACGGTGTCTCTGTGGGGGGACTGGGCTCTCGTCTTCATTCTGGGGACACCCATCCTGATCAGGGTTGGCCCGCCCTCACGGTATTTGGATGTGGCCTCAGAACGTGACGTGAGCCAGGACTAGGTATATAGGCTCCTATGCAAAAAGAATCATGTTTCAGTGTTTAGTTGGGCTAAAAGGCTTTGGAGACAAGTCATCAGCATGTCTCCAATCCCAATATTCGACATCAGATGTACGACTTCCCTTAGAGACAAAGAAAATACCGCCGGAAACTAATTTGCATCAACTTATATCCAATCCTGAAACTATTTCTTAAATCATTAAATTATTACATCCAATATTGCTCAGGCAGCAATATTTTAGCTACAGTATATACATTATACATATAATTATAGACACACCACGGTTTAATGGCTCCTTCAATTATATGTCTTTATCTCCTCTGCTCAGCATGTGGTTTCCCTCATGTCTAATGTAAAGCTGGGAGATTAAAAATAAGGCTACACAATACCCTTTAAATCGCAATTCTTAAATGGGGAGTTAAACTAAATATTCTTATTAATTATGGATGAGCCTTTATCTGTAGCAATTACTTCTTTCGTCAAAAGAAGTCTCTTGTTCTTACCCACTGAAGCTCATGCAGAGCAGAGCACAAAGGAAACAATTTTTCTGACTTCGTTTTAAATAGTCAAATAAACTCAAGGCAGCAGCACAAACAGTAGATTTCTGTAAGTGTGGAGACTAATTTACATATAAATAGTATTGTCTTGCATTAATTCCAGCCCCTGTCATAAAATGACTATTGATTGCTTGAGTGGCAATCCGGCTAAAACTTGTGCAAGGTAAGTCCCTTAGAGTAACATTTTATCTTTGAAACACTAACTAGGTTAAGTGCAACATTTGCTGTGAAATAACCTATTGCACTTAGTCCCTCCATTGTCTTTACGACAACCTGTTCAACATTCATTCAAGTAATTTCAAGGGCTGATTTACTTTCACAAGAACTGAGGAATTCGGACTGAAACTTGAGATCATCTTGAGTACTTGCACGAAAACATTTACTTGTGGCGCACGCAGCGTTGAGTTTAAGAAACAAACCAAAAACAGCATTTTTGTTAAATAAAGCAACAGCCAACATACCCCTCGCAGAGTTACTCTGTACAGTGCAGGAGTCATTCGGACCGGACAGCATTGGCCAGGGTGGATAGTGTGAGGTTAAATGTTTGAGGAGACCTCAGCCCTCCTCCGACCTGCAGAGAGCACCGCGAACTAACAGCAACAAGAAAGATCAGCTCAAATGTTAAGCCAACCCACCTAATCTGTAGGGCAGGTCCACATGTTAAAGACTGACTAGCAGCGTGAGACCATTGTGTCCTAGTTGATTTTAGCACAATCGGCTCACGGTTTTCTTATTAGGCCCAACGCTGAGCAGGGACTACTATATACATGGTTCTGAGAATCCACTCAGTGACTCAATTTAGAGAAATTATTTATTTGAGTTATGAGTCATAGTACTCTCTTCAGTTTGACCTCGCGTGACAGGATAAAGCGAGATGTGTAACCTATGTGACCTTTGAGTGCAAGCTACTACCACAGTAAATTAAAAATGGAGGCAGTGAGAAAAATATTAAAATCATAAAGAAAATGTTAAACAATTAGGTTGCTGTGGTCAGTGTACCAGAGGTTCCCAGGGTTTTCCATGCCTGACAAAACTCTTACAACTGTAACTGTCATTGTTGTTATAATAAAAACGTGGATTTCCAAATAAGTGCACTATCATAAAGATATATCAACAAAAAGTTTAAACATGAAAACCAGACTAACAGGATTGGACCTAATGGATTGAAGTGGAGGTTTGCCCTTCAAAAGTTATCAGCTAGTATTGACAAGAAGCAAACCTCTTGAACCATGTATCTACAGAACAGCTCTTACAAGTTATTACTCTGTATTTATATGGGGGAAACTACGAGTAGTGAAGAACCCATTGATCTGGAAAAGGAATATTGCCTAATTCCAGACATTACCCAAAGCCAACGTGAGTTGAACCTTGTGTGCGAGCCAAACTGAGCTTTCTCGAGTGTTTGTAATAAAGCATTAAGCTCAAACTGTGCAGCAGTTTCTCTTAGTAAAAGCTCAGTGGACTGTGAACATTCCTGTCAGCAGTAACCAGTCACTAATACAGCCTCCACACAGAACCAATGAGAGCACGGCCATTGAAGCCTCCTGCTGTGACACGTGCCCGTAGGGCTGAAAAACCCACCAACTTCCAAAAATTCCAGAAATCCCATTTGGATTATTCCAGAACGGAGGAGGAATAAGCAGAGCAGGCGTTTTGAGGAACCTGGGAAAGCAATGGGCTTTCACAACCGTTCTGAGGGCTACGCTAATGGTGGCACATAGGTACCTGACAGGGCAGTCGTACAACCCACACCCAGAGCTCAGTCCCACAGCCAAGCTTTGTTTCACCACGTACTGTACTAGCCCCCCAGAGGGGACCAGCAAAGGGGAGCCTAAATATCTGATTAGCTTAGCATTTGCGCTTTTTTACATATCGTCAATTTGTTTCATGTGAACATCTAGGGTGACCTTTGATAGCAGAACATTTCAGAAGGAGATGAAAATGGGCTTAAAATACCGGTTTCAGTCGCACTGACACTTAGCGCGTCAAAGGATAAGTTCAGGACAAATATCATTCTCAGATCATCTGTAAATAGTTAACTGCTGCCTTCTAAGAGTAACATTTAAAAAAAAAAAACACACAACTGATCTGAAATGTAGACACTGTAATATAAGGATAAAAAAATTAATCAGGCAGAAATGGACCTCTTTATTTGGCCTTTTTTTTCTCAATAAGTTTTTTCTTAACATACCTTATCATCACACCGTAACGCATCAACTCTCATGAAATGCTGAGCTTTACATCCCTATATATATATACATACAGAGGGGGTATAGAGTACACACCAGCCCCACTCTCTGCGCCACACATCAAGCTCACGTCAACAGAAGTCACGACAGACTCCATACCGTTGTTTTCCACTTCTCAGTTCCTTCATGAGAGGCCACTATCCTTCAGGAAGGAGGGGAACATAAGATCTTTTGATGAGAAAAAGAGGGACCTCGGGAAAAATAAATGTGAACGCCATTTCAATTTCAAACCAACCAGTTGGAACAGTCTAGACGAGACATCGATTCTCACAAAACACTTCCTCATTGGGACCCCCTTCTTTATAAAGTGCACTGTTATTTTTTGGGGACCGTAACAGCAATGCACAATAAAGGAAACTGGCCCTTTCAGGCTGATCCTGACCCTTGCCTGAACAAGAAATGCAGCAGAGTGTAGAAATAACAGTCAAAACAAAACTAGAAAAAAGGGTGTCCTGAACAGTTGGGTTTTAGCACAAGGCAATCAAGCCTCCTCTACAGTCCTAGTGTATACTAGAAGCCTAAGTATAGTCTCAAGCCTCCGCACAGCTTTCAATACAACCCTGGATGTTTTGTAAGCTGTGCTCTCCCTGCTAACGCAGCTCGGCATTCACCAAGACAAGAGCAGCCTGGTACCAGACTTTATGAATGTTCGTTTGGTGTGGCCGACTGTGGCCCTTATCGGTTGTTTTAAACATGACGACTGGGGGTCAAAAGATAAATACCTCAGCCCTCTACCACCAATCAGAGAACAGGGAAGTGAGGGGAGAATTCTCCGGAAGTCAACTCTTTCCAACAGAGCACGCTGTCCTGAACGTGTCGTTTATCTCGTTTAATAGTATATTTCTAAACAGAATTTTAAACATCATCCCTTCAGATTCTCTGAATCCCACCAACCAACCTACCTTCTTCAACCAACAATCAACACAACCAAAAAAATTAAAATAACAACAGACAAATGAACATTCAATTCGTAGAAAAAGAAAGCCAAAAACAGACACTTCCCGTTCAATTCAACTAAATCTGCTCTGGTAAGAAACATGGCAACAAAAATGATGGTCAAGGAACGCTAAACTCAACATGCCATCTTATTTTATATTTCCCACGTTGATCCCATGTTAGTGAAGTCTTAGCTCCTGTCCTGTATGTTTGGAGCAATGTGTATGCATCTCCCATCAGTTGTAGCGTAAAGCTGTAGGCAGTCCGTTTCCACTTCAATCAGTTCATATTTCATGTCATGCCAGCGACAGTCACTCTACAGCAGCTTCCAAAATCTGCATGGAGGTACCTGTGGAATTCTTCTGGAATTGTTATAAAACCCAAACTGAAAATAACAATAAATAAAAAGGAACGATGGAACAAACCAATAACCAATTTATTTATGCTGTTTTTTTTTTTTTGAAAAAGAAAACGAGAAATGTGGTGCTAAAACTTTGAAGCCTTTAAAGAGAATGTATTTTCTCTCCTTTTTGTTTTTTCTCAACACTTTTTTTCTGGCATTTTAAAGTCTATTTAATCTTCTTTTCTCCTACAACTGGTGTTGATTCAGTGCAATGCATCATGGGACGATCGATAAAAGGGAGTCCCCGGGGTTTTTGTTGTTGCGGCATCATCTTGTTTGGGAATGAAGGGAAGAAGAGCGGCATTATGGGAGTCGCAGTTTAGCTGGTGTCCATGGATTCCATGTTAGCAGAGGACGAGTCCCTCTGGATGCTTTCAAAGATGGCAGCCAACTCAGGGTTGGAGGAGATCTGGGACTGAAACTCACTCATCAGTGGGCTCTTCTCCGCTTCAGGGATGGTGAGGAGGGCAACAACCGCCCGCATGGCAGAACGCTTCAACTCATCCTGCTTCTCAAACTCCTGCTTCACAGAGTTGGCCTTCACCTGGGTGGGTGGGGGGGGGAGAGATAGAGAAAGGGTGAGAGAGAGCAGGGGTATAAGCAGAACGGTGCTGATGGAACCCTGAGGTGGGATGTATCAATGTAGAACCAGTGCCCAGAACAATCTCAGAGCAACTCATTACAGAGCAACACAGTGTGTGTGTGTGTGTGTGTGTGTGTGTGTACGTTACCTTTGTCGTACAGGTGGCGCGTAGTGGTTCCACCAGCCTATCCAGCCTCTGAAGAACAGCACTGGGACACAGAGTGGACAGTCTAGCCAGCATAAGGAACGTCAGCATCTGACCCAATGAAAAAAACAACATCAGGAACATCATCCTGGATTTCCATCAACTGACGCCGGGGACACCAACAAGTAAACACTACGATATGTGATGATGTATAGGCTGAAAAGTCATCACTAAACACTATGGCATGACAACAGTCTTCTATACCACAGCTATCAGCCAATAAGGCATTAGGATTCAAACCAGCCTGTAAATAATTAAGCAATGAGACTGAGACTAGCATATGTCCAATACACCACGACTAAGAGCCGTTCCATCACAGAGCTTAGCCAGTCATCAATTAGTCTCCTCAGGGTTTGTGGGATATTGTGGAAAACAAAAAACACATGTTTGTTCCTATCACTGTTCCTCACTTTAATTCCAGAGCCCTCTAATCCCGTGAGGAAGGCAAGCGCCCAGGCGGTCCCACCTTAATGTCGTAATGGTCCTTGAGTCCGTCTTCTACGTGGTTGAGGAACTCGAAGATGTCCAGTCGATCCAGACAGCTGTCCAGGAGGGTGTACATGCACTCAAACGCCGCCTTCCGTATGTCCAAGCCGTCGTCCACCGTGTGTTTGAAAGGGCCCATCTCAACCTGGGCAGAGGAGAAAGCCGAGCGGACAAAGGCAGCGTGAGTGAAGGGAATGCTGTGTTGTCAGTACATCCTCCCAGAATGCCTAGCGCCACCCTTCCTCGTCTCCTCCGGTTAGGCAGGACAATGTCGGAGACAGAGGGACTGAGAAGCACCGGACTAAATAGGACGTGCTGAATCGTGACAGGAGCAGGATAAACATCACAATACGAAGACGGTACGTGCAAAGAGCCTGGGTTCATCTAGTACTCAATTCAACTTTATTAATTCCCAAAAAGCAGTTGAATGATCTGCATGGTGACAACAAATACTGGCGATTACCAGGGAAAGACTAACGACACAGACCATCCTCATCCTCATCCTCATCCTCCCAACAGAAGGCGTGAAACAATCGCCCGGGTGCAAAGCCACGCATCATATTCACCTCCCTGATGAGCTCCTTGCGGACTTTTGTCTCATTGTAGAGGTGTGGTAGGACCGAGTCCAGTAGATCCCTAATCAGGGAGGGCTTATTATGGGCTGCGGAGTTGAAGGTAACCAGGGCAACACGACGCACATTCAGGTCGGGGTCCTCCAACGTCTTGAGGAAGTCACCTGGAATGCATCACGTCACCAGTCAGCATGTAAGCGTTCATTATATACGCCAAGTCAAACGGAGCGCTGAACTACAGCCCATGTACAATACATCTGTCACAGTGTAAACATATTCAAATATCGATTATATACACAACAGGCCAACGGGATACATAAAAGATGTATTTATCACATAGCAGAGATTAGTTATAGATCAATTCACTGGTAGGGTCTTGTTACCTATGCAGTTTTTGAGGAGGGGGTCTATGGTCTGTGGGTGGTCCGAGATGGTGAACTTCACCGCAGTCACGACCGAGCTTCTTGCGTAAGACGATCCTGAAGAACATTCCCATCCCACCACATGACATTCTGGTTAGACCGCCCGTCTTAAACCCAACTCAGCGCTACAGTTTTATTTACACAATCTGGTTCAAATATTCCACTACGACACAATGCACAAAGAACGCCATCCACAGTGAAAGCGGGTCGGCCCAACATAAACAGTTGAATAAAAACAGCATTGTGAGACGTGCGAGCGCGCGTGGCTAACCTGCAAGCAGGTATCCTTTAAGTCTGGGGAGCAGCGTTTCCGGGTCTATCAGCGTCAGTTTCCCCAGACACTCGGCCACCACGTTCCGGGTCCCTTCCTCGGCACACTCGCAGTGCTTCAGCAGCAGCGTCCAGATGTTCTCCACGTACGGCTTCAGGCCAGCCACCGACGCCGAGCTGAACCAAACCACACAAATCAGAGTGGACACTTCGTAGAGACGAGACCACCCCTTTGGGCTTTTTAAAACCACCAACTACAGCCGTTCATCTCCCTACCACGGAAATGCCACACCTAGGTGGTTTCTACGGCAGCTATCCGGTAAACAAGCCTGGGTACGTGTTCTGAAGAACCAAATCGGCGTATCGTCTGCTAGGACGAGGACGCCACTCCTCCGCTCCTCACCCAATGATCTCCTTCAGAGAGTGCAGCAGCAGGTACTGTCTCTTGGGCTGTCCGGAGATCTCTCCCAGCACGAAGGGCAGGTACTCCGGCAGGTTGCCCACGGCGATCGACCCCAGGGCGTAGGAAGCGGCAGACTTGACTTCTTCGGAGGCGGAGGAGAACGCTTCCAGGATGACCGTCTTCAGCTCCGGCTGGCCACTCAGGTCCACGTGATGACCCACCTGTCGGAGGAACGCACGGGGGGGACGTTAAGCCAGGCACTGAACCCACAACGCGGTTCGTGGACCCACGTCACATGTTAATTCAGGAAACGTCAAGGGTCATTATGCCACCTACCTCCCCCAGTGAGAGCAGAGCCAGCAGGCGGATGGAGTCTGTTGACCGGGAGTTCTTCACATCCTGAATGAACTGACCAACCACAGCAGGTCCCTCCTACAGACACATTTCATTGGGAGATCACTGTAATCATCACAACTAAAAACACGGCATGTACATGGATCTCTGGTAGAGGACGGGCAGTGTGGGCGGTACCGTCGGACCCACCTTGGGACAGGCCCGGGTCAGGGCGGCAACACACTTGGCGATGGAGTAGTAGGACTGTTTGTGGGCCAGAGCAGCGCTTTGAGCATACACCGGACCGGTTAGCATGCGAAGCAGATCCATGTAGCCCAGAGAGGCCGTCCCGGTGCCCACCAAAGCCTGGAGGGAAAGGACAGAATGGTACAGGGCCCGGATAAAGCACACAGCCAAGGCACACTGACAATATATCCTCCTGGTTCTGAGGGAAACGACATATCAGGGGCATATGGTCTCAATCACTGATATCAGCCAATCAGCATTCATGATTACCAACACCCAGTTTAAATGTGTGTATGGAACTATCATACTCTTTTCTATTTAGTTTTTTTTACCTAGCTTTGATTTATATATTAGCTATATGATGTAATGCAAATACACTATGTAAATGAAATAAAAGTATCTATGTAAATTAAATAAAATTATCTATGTAAATCTAAGTAAATGAAATATTCACAAAATCCATAGAATTTGAACTAAATGCTGATTTTCCCAGCTTCTCTTCCTTTTGTTGCGACGGCTGGACGACTGTACCTGGAAGAACTCCAGCATGGCACTAAGAGCCCCTCCCTGCAGCAGAGGAGACCTGACCAGAGAGATGAGCTCTGATAGGATGGTCGACCCGCCAATCATAGCTAGGGAGAGAGGGTGGACCCGGGCCAGGGTGGTCAGGAAGCTGATGGCCATCTGAGACACGTGCATGTCACTCTCACTGATCAGCGGAGGAAGTTCAGCCAGCACCGCATCGATCATGGCCGGCGTCACACTGTCGCTGTAGTTCTGGATATAAATTCGATTGAGAATTACACATTAAAACATAATAATTGCTAAATATACCCACACCTACAATGTATTACAATCCACATAATTAGTCCAAGTTCCTGTCGCTTATTTTTCAGCCACGGTTCAAATAAAGACACAGCATCTGTAAAACCCATCCAAGAGAAACACACAGACTGACCTTGACCAGGATGTCCAACCCGGCCAGGGTGCTCAGCTTCAGCGCCCGCTGGTTCTTACGCAGGAAAGAAGCCAAGATGGGCACGGCCTCGCCCAGAATAGGTCGAAGGTCGATCTTCAGCGGGGAGCCTGTAATTTAAGGATGACATGTCCAGTGTATGCACACAAACCTCAAACTATATTTGACAGCGAAAACTGGGAAAAAAACTAAAACAGTGGAATTGGTTTTCCTCAGGACATGTAGAAAGACTAAACATCAGGGCTGTGGGTGATCTGTGACTCCGCCTCTACCTGCGATGAGCGTGAGGGCCTTGACTGTGGTCAGTCGGGTGATCTCATTCTTCAGGCGCTCCAGGAAAATGTGCAGCGTCCCAGGCAGGTCAGAACCCAGACTGTCTCCAAGGTTACAGATGATCTGGCCCATGCAGGAAATGGCCCTCTCTTTAACCTCCTGGTCAATATCGGCGGCCTTCAGTCGTCTGATCGTGCACGTGAAGAGGTCATTGATGTACGGGGTGGCGTTGAACGTGTCCCGCTCCGGCTGGTCCACGGGCCTGAAAAGTGTCAGACACAGAACATGTACTGGAAAATGGCCGGTGCTCATTGACAAGCGTCTGTTTTTCTTAGCCATCCCATAGAGATGGATTTAAACACCTGAAGTAAGTAAGACCGTGAGGACTACCTGATGACCTTGACCAGTTGCTGGGTGACCAGCAAGGCCTCCGAGGTGATCTTATAAAAGGGGTCTCCCACGCAGGCCACCACGGGGGGAACTAGGGCCTGCAGGGGTCATCGTTTCCACATGTTCATTAGAGACGTCACAGTTAAACGTTCCACAATTTAAAAATCTCACACAACAAAATATATGGTGGACAGGCTACTCATTGAGAGTTATGAGAAAGTATTTGAAAGCATTCAGAGGCAACCATAAGGAAATATTGAGCTATATACCTGAACATGGGGGTGAAAGACTTGGGGCTGATGGTTACACAGAATGACATATAGACAGGACAAGGCATCGATCTTCAGGTTGG
The DNA here is from genome assembly GCA_016801105.1 of Esox niger. Taxonomy (NCBI): domain Eukaryota; kingdom Metazoa; phylum Chordata; class Actinopteri; order Esociformes; family Esocidae; genus Esox; species Esox niger. Next base: position 16,075 of record JACXGJ010007050.1, on the reverse strand, counting down.
ATGAACTGGACTTGTCGTTGAGGGAAAATATTATTCCTGTGAGGGAGAGAGGACATTAAATTAGTTCAGTTCATTTGCAGATTGAAGAAGGGATTTCCAGAAACAGATTAAGTCAAGTCAAAGGACAAACATCCATGATTAATGGAGATTTTCCACCGAAAGGGCTTGTCAGCATTGGGAGACGGTACAACGGGAAATAACACTGAAGGAGGAGAAAACTAGATGAGTCTAGATGCTGACAGCGATGAGAAACGAATCCTGTGTTAGAGGGAAAAGATATGCTCATACAATATAGGTTTTACTGTGAATAGCTTCAATATCAGTCACCCAACTCTGGACCTCAAAGCCATTTTGTGATTCCAACCCTCTAATCAGGGACTTATTCAGTCATGGGACACCAGGTGGGTAACAGTAAAGATGGATGGAATAGAAAACCAACAGGTTCCGGACCTCGTTGTGAAGGAATTGAATTCTTGTGATACAGACCCCTCTGTCTGAGATGGTCCAAGAAGTCAAAAGGGCAGTCATTTTTCCACAGACACTGTTAGACAACAAACGCTCAGTAGGCACAAAAACCTCTGCGGTGAACAATTCATTAGAAAGACTAGCAATAGCTTTTCCATAAATACACAGGATGTTTTTAATTGTTTTGAGCATAATTTTTTTCCTGCTAGTAACATAAAAGGTAATCCTTTAAATGGTTCACCCAATTTTTTTTTATATTAATTGAACGGTTGAAAGCACGATAAACAACAACGTTCTCGGGAACACATAGGAAAAAATGACTGTCTGTTTGACTTTCTGAACCGTGGAAGGAGTCTTACAGGAGACTGATAATTCAGAGAAAAAGGCCTTTTCAGCATTTCCTCCCCAGTCTACATCAGGGAAGAGAAAAAAGAAATACCAGCCAGTGTTTTATTACATTCATTCTGTATAATCTCATGTAGTGGGAAAAACTAAAACATAACATCGTTAGGTTGCTGAAGCTGAGCAGTGAGAGTTTATAATGGACTTATTGTATATTGTGAAAACTAGAATTACTTGTTTCTCCAGGGTAATTTATAAATTACAGGAGAAAATCCACTTTGCTGCCTTTGGTGGATTGCATTGAACTCAGGACAAGTTGACATAAATCACTTGTAGTTGTCATAGGGAAAAAAGACCCTGGCTTAAATAATTATAAACCGACACACAATCGATCTGTCTGTTCCAGAATGATGACAGATTGACTGGGTTAAAATAATGAACTTCAACTTGAACATGTTTCCTGTGAAGTCAATAAATCCCTTTGCACAATGAAAAAGAAAAGCATTCAACTAGGGACGAGACAGTAATTGAAAAACCGCGAGACCGGCAGTTATGGATCAAGACCATCAAGAAAACATATGAACTGCCAAAACTGTATATTTGAAAAAAAAACTTCTTAGAAACTTTTTATGTAGGAACCGAAAACTAATAGCAGGAGTCTTAGTGTGGGTAATGAAACACTTGATTTCCTAACTGAGTCTGGGCTACAAAACGGTCAACATCATCTCAGGAGTGCTGGGTGAAATTACCAGACGGATCTTTGAAGCAGATCAATTGACTAATGGGTGGTGGTGGGGGGGGCAGGGGTTAGCTTCAGTGCCAATGGAATATTGTCGGGCACAGCCCCTTGCCCATCACCTCTGGCCTTCAGCAGTATTACAGAAGATGAGCGAAGCGAGGGGGAAAATACGCTGGGAGGAAGGCCCTTTTCTCAAATAACAGCTCCATCTTACATAACATGGGGGGGGGGGGGCAAAAAGAATTCAGGGACATCACAGATTTGGCCCCGTCAACCGATACGCGGTGAAGCGCAAATGACGCCATACATCAGCCGGACAGTTCACTGCCGGACTTTCCAAAACCAGGTTTGGCCACAAGCTACAAGCCAGAGAGCCACACAGCTCACAACCTGGCCGAATGCCTGGTGTCTGAGTCGCTCAACTGGGGCCTGGACAAGAAGATACGGTCCTGAGTCACCACAGATTATGGAGCAAATAGTATGACTACAGTTAGGTAACCATGGCCTTGGCTAAACGGCATTGGGCAGAATCTCCATGTGGCGGTTTACCAAACTGTGTGAACAGCAAAGCTGCCTGAACAGGCCAAACAGAAGGACTGTGCATGCAAAAATAAATACCCAACTGTGGTTACAAATAAGGATATAACGATACATTACCAGGCCAGTCTTATTTCCCTCACAAATTATCAGTACATTTTTTTTATCTGAAGTTGTTTAAAATGTCTTTACATTTGTCTGTGGACAAATACCGACAACAATATAGCTTAGTACATTACTTAGCATACTTTTTTTTTTTAATATAACGCAGCATGAATACTTATATTATAATATCTGGCGGAGGAGTTGATCAAAGATTTTATTTCACAGAATTGCTTAACACAATGGGGAGAAAAACAAAAAAACAATAGAGAGTTTAAGAACAAAAGCCAGGCATCAAATGTCAGAATAAAGTACTGACATCTCTCCAAAAACCTTTAACTCTCCCCCGTCCAAATTGCAGGGTTGTGTCCAGTGAATACCCTAACATGGTACCAGGACCGGGATGTGTTGTGTGAGGGCCCCAGCCCTGTGGGTATTCACTAACCTGGTACCAGGACCGGGATGTGTTGTGTGAGGGCACCAGCCCTGTGGGTATTCACTAACCTGGTACCAGGACCGGGATGTGTTGTGTAAGGGCACCAGCCCTGTGGGTATTCACTAACCTGGTACCAGGACCGGGATGTGTTGTGTGAGGGCCCCAGGCAGCACGTTGACCAGCTCTGTCAGCATGTTGAAGCAGCACTGACGGGTCTTTACGCTCTTCTCCTTCATCTGCTTATGCAGGGCCTTCACGATCATTGGCACCTGCAGCAGCACCCGGCGGGAGGGAGAAATATCAGATATACTACAGACCAAGAGACCCTCAACCAACATCAGGAGAAATATCAGATATACTACAGACCAAGAGACCCTCAACCAACATCAGGAGAAATATCAGATATACTACAGACCAAGAGACCCTCAACCAACATCAGGAGAAATATCAGATATACTACAGACCAAGAGACTCTCAACCAACATCAGGAGAAATATCAGATATACTACAGACCAAGAGACCCTCAACCAACATCAGGAGAAATATCAGATATACTACAGACCAAGAGACCCTCAACCAACAGCAGGAGAAATATCAGATATACTACAGACCAAGAGACCCTCAACCAACAGCAGGAGAAATATCAGATATACTACAGACCAAGAGACCCTCAACCAACAGCAGGAGAAATATTAGATAAACAACAGACCAAGAGACCCTCAACCAACATCAGGAGAAATATCAGATAAACAACAGACCAAGAGACCCTCAACCAACATCAGGAGAAATATCGGACATGATCTGTCCTACTCGTCGGCTGGTTTACCTGGCTCTGAAGCATGGTGAGTGGGGTCTCCCCCTGCTCCATGGCGTCAGGGTCACACAGCCAGCTCTGAGCAGGCCGGGTCTGTTTCAGCAGCGACAGGTAGGCGTGGAACACGTCGGCCTTCACATTCTCCTCCCTCTCCTGCCACCCGTCAGACGGTTAAGAGAACACAATCAATCAAATCAAACGTACAGTAGCAGTGGAATGGTTGTTTCCTTCTTGTGAACAGCTGACGGCCATTAACAGCAAACAGAATGAGGCACAAGGGCTAGGGACGATGTGGAGGACGCAACCAGTCGGTGTGGGGGCGTTTACCTTGAAGCGGGCGATAAGAGCGGGCGACACAGTGCGGTAAAACTCAGGCAGCATCTCGTGGCGCGTGCTCACAACGGCATCGAGACATTTGGCCGCGGCGCGTCGAACCTTCCAGCTCATGTCGTCGTCGTCGCTGTACTCATCATCACTTCCTGTAAAGGTCATCAGGGGTGAGGGGGTGGAGCTGGAGACTTGGTACCAACATGCTAGTGGTTAATGTGAACCAGAGCAGAACATTATATCAACAGCAAGGGGGAAGTTTTAAATCCTTGGGCAGAGGAATTTTGAAGAGGTGAATATTCTAGTAGCACCGACACAGATGACAAATTGACTTCTACTTGGATAATGGCCTTCCCAGAGAGCCTAGAGACCAGACGCTACGAGTTGAAAAATCTAAAGTAATGCAGTCACGCAGCGTAACCTCAGGTCTGGTCTCTAAAACATCCTAAAGTCAAAATCCAAATGAGATTTTGGGCAGAGAGATTTCAAACACAGACGAGCATAGTGAGGGACCAGGAAACTAGGCGGTGGTGACCAGAAAACAAGATAAGGCGTGCTGCCTCTGGCCTGTTTACAAGCTTGCTACACGCAGCTAAAACTATGAATAATTGAAAGAACCAGAAAATAGGGATAGTGAGAATATGATTTATGGATGACTGGAAGACGGCCAAACTACGCGGTGAGACAGAGAAGGCGCCTGACACACTACAGCCTCCAAAAACTACCAAGTGGTGTCAAGAACCATTCCAGAAATGAAGTATTTTGGTGTCAACAGCGCTTTTATAAATAAAGTATTTGGCATTTAGTAGCAAGGAAACCACTTGGTGGAGGATAAAAATTAGAACCAGTGTGTGAAAATGGATATGGCGTGTGGAAACTGTGTGTGTGTGTGTGTGTGTGTGTGTGTGTGTGTGTGTGTGTGTGGGGGGGGGGGGGGGGGGGGGGGGGGGGGGGGGGGTGGGTGTGTAGTGCCAAGCAATTCTTTTTTTAATGAACGAATACCTTTCCCATCACAGAAAACATCATTGCTGTTTTGCCAATGAGAATAAAGATCTGTGGTGTGGGAGGGACTCATTCCCACACCACCGGCGTGAGGTGAAGGAACGAACGCAATCTGACTCTCCAACCAGCAGCAGTAGTAGAAATAATAACTGAGGAGTTGTGTCCTCCGCTCCAATAACAGTTTCCCATCCTGCCTGTAGATAACAGCGTTCCATCTTCCGACCAGGCAGAAGGCAGAGTGGAGGACAAGGGCGCCTGCTTGTCTTTTACAATTCTGTTGCGTTATTACTATGCTATGTCACTGCCCTGAAGAGCGGCCTCATTCAGAAAACACCGCCACCGCGGCAGTTAAAACAGGGATTTCATCTGAATGAGAATAAACTGGACGAAATACCTTGATAGTCTTCATCCGCTCCGTCGGCATCCATGGCATTCTCGTCTTCATCCTCATCGTCGTAGTTGTAGTTGGGGTCGTAGGTCAAATATTTGAGACAGATACTGATGACTGTGCCCACGTGAGGGTACACTTCTTTGGGACACCTGGAGGAAGGAGAGAGTGAGGGAACTGAGATGATCACAAACGTTTTAGGGCCAGGGACAGAGGCAGCACAGCCTTATTCCCCTGGGAATCGCCTGCACAGGGAAAACATTGGCCATCGTCGTTTTACTGAAAACATTTGTCTTAATATCTCTCTATCACATCTAGAAGTCTAAGACAGCGAATTGATTTCACACAGTCATAGCAAGGGCCACTAAGCGATCACAGTCCCTATTTTAGAAGTTATTTGGGATATTGGAAAAAACATGATTAAATAAAAGTGTATTTGATTTCCGATTTCCATAATATACAATGAATCAAATCAAATGTATACTATAAAGACATTTCACATCAGCAGTTGTCACAAAATGCTTATACAGACACCCACTCTAAAACCTGAGAGCCCAACAAGAAAAACTCCCCAGTAAGTCAGAACCTAGGATTTATCCTAAACACATCTAAATAACACACATCATGTATGTTAAGCAAATTTAAGCCATTGGTTTGTAATTACTGAAACGCAGCAAAATGGTATTGGGCAGTTCATGAAAATGGCCAGGAAAATCATCAAGTACTAATGAAGTAGTCAAATTTGTATTGGTGAAATAGAAAGCACTAAGTACTGTTAGAAATCAGCCATGTCGTATAGTGGTAGTAATAATAACTCGCGTACTCGGTTGTCAAGGGAGAGAGTATTCAATGTTTATTGTAGCATATTGATAGTCTATTAGCACATGATGTTACAGGCTCAAACTCTTCCCTACTCTCTTTGTCTCTCTCTACTCACTCAACTGTAATGTGGGGTACAAGCTGTTAAATACCTTGAGGGGTGTGTTTACCTAGCAAAGCCAAGACACTAACCCCCACACCAAATGGTCAATGTAGACATTCCTGTGGTTACCAGAGCGCAACCAACAGGGAGAATCTTAATTTTCTGTAATTCTCAACATCTAGGCACATTCACTTCTAATGAACCATACATTCATATTGTAGTTGTTAATGCTCAGATCCTACAGTACTAAACACTAAGGAGTGGTGGGTATACTTGTGACTATGGAGTCAGTTCTGTGAAGGAACTGTCCAAAAAATCTGAGGGACTTTTCATGAAGACTATGCCATGGAACGGAAGACATCCGTCCGCAGACTAGCACCTGTCCGCGGCCCAGGGTTTGAGAAACGCTAAGGTGACAAACGTCTTTCATACTTAAACAGATGAACTTGTGCTTGATGGGGTCCTGGTCAGTGATAGACCAAGCATGCCTGGAATGAACAGGTCTTTTGCCCATGATGATTTTTGAGGACATTATAGAAGGAATCAACACTAATCTTTCAAGACCAGTTAGCACGCTAATTTCCTGTTCCTTGTTCTCGCCCTCGCTCCCTCCCTCACCCACCCACACTGCACTCTCCCTCCCTCACCCACCCACACTGCACTCTCCCTCCCTCCCTCACCCACCCACACTGCACTCTCCCTCCCTCACCCACCCACACTGCACTCTCCCTCCCTCTTTTACCCGCTTGTCCCCAAACACCAGGTGCTTATTTGATATAATCCATAAACACAAAAAGATAGGCGATGTTAAGGATTAAATAAGTTATTTTTAATCACACGAACACTAGGGGGCTAATCTTCGAGATGAAAGGAGACTAGAAAATCTCATTCCTATGCAGGAGAAACACGTTTACACAAATGGCACCAGAGCCTTCAATTCACTGGGTGTTCCGTGGTTGCATAGAATGTTCTCCCTTTCCTTTTGAAGTTATTATTGTTTTGTGATTATTAACAATATCTCACACATGTAGATTTGTTGCGTGTGTGACAGTATAGTGAGAGTGTGTTGCGTGTGTGACAGTGTAGCGAGAGTGTGTTGCGTGTGTGACAGTGTAGCGAGAGTGTGTTGCGTGTGTGACAGTGTAGCGAGAGTGTGTTGCGTGTGTGACAGTGTAGTGAGAGTGTGTTGCGTGTGTGACAGTGTAGTGAGAGTGTGTTGCGTGTGTGACAGTGTAGTGAGAGTGTGTTGCGTGTGTGACAGTGTAGTGAGAGTGTGTTGCGTGTGTGACTGTGTAGTGAGAGTGTGTTGCGTAGTGAGAGTGTGTTGCGTGTGTGACTGTGTAGTGAGAGTGTGTTGCGTGTGTGACTGTGTAGTGAGAGTGTGTTGCGTGTGTGACTGTGTTGCGTGTGTGACTGTGTAGTGAGAGTGTGTTGCGTGTGTGACTGTGTAATGAGAGTATGTTGCGTGTGTTCCCGGACTCCTGCCGTTTTAAACTTACGTAGGAGGATATGAGGTCTTGGCACACACCTGCGGAGTACCAGGCTTGACTAGTTGCTGACCCTGTCCAAAGTCCTCCTGGTTGTTTTTAGCTGCCACTCTGCTGACCCCCTTCCCTACACTGGTCATGCTTCTGATCTGTTCTAGGTTTAAATAGACTCTGGGCTCAGCCCACATGCATTTATTAATTATTACAATTTGTAAGCTTAATATGTTCACCCAGCACAGTCAGAAGAGGACAGGTCACCCCTCTGAGCCTTGATCCTCTCTAGGGTTCTTCCTAATTTTTGGCCTTCTTAGGGAGTTTTCCTTATCCACTGAAATTCAACACTACTGTTGAATGCTCCTTTGGGTTTAAGTAAAGCACTCGGTGACAACTTCTGATGTAAAAAGGGCTTTAAAAAATCTATTTGATTGATTGCTATTGCAAAACACCAGAAAGCATATCATTCGAATAAACCATTGCGAATGACTACCTCAGACAGCTACTCCCACACGTTCAGTGGTGTGACTAGCATGAAGATGCACTGAGTGTGTTCCTAGTCTGACTGCATTACCTCCTGACGAAGGACTCGAAGGCTTGGATACAGTATTCCCTCAGCTCATCATCGTCTATGTTGCAGAACTTCACCACTAGAGGAATTATCTTCTCCAAGTATTCACCTGAGAGATAAAGGACAGACACACACATTTCACAAATTGGGGAAACACACATCAATAATTCCAGTCAAACTCAATGTAAGGTGTCAAGCCATTAGTGAGAGCTTCATGGTTTTTTATCTAAAGTCACCAGAAGGAAAGCAAGCTTGCAACTTTAAATCCCCCATAAGTCACTGGGAATAGGAAATGACTTGAGTTACAACTATATAAAGGGTTTTGTGTTTTCAGCACGATCATATGAGATCTTCAAGATGACAAGAAAACTTAATTAAAACAGGGGACAGAGATGGGAGAGATGGAGAGGGAGAGAGAGGGGTAGAGAAGTGTGAAATGGTTTGGAGTGCAGCACTCCACTGAAGTAATCATGAACATCTTAATTGCTGCTGTCTTTGGCTCATCAAACACAGTGTGTAATTATCTGATGGGGGGAGCACCGCCACGGTGCAGAAAGGCTAACCTGAAAACCCCTTTTCCCCTCTCCTTCTCCTTCTCCACCCTTTTCTCCCTCCATGTCCCCATCTCCTCCTGCACGTCGGAGAGGGGGTAAAGACAGCGTGACGGGAAATAAGGACAGAGGAGATTCTCCCGTCCTCTGTCAAACTGTCACTTTCTTATCCGCAACCTATCTTCGCGTTGGCTCTCTTTCGTGTTCTCTCCTTCAGCCTGAAGACTGCCCGTCAACACTGTCTGAGGGGGATTCTTTACTAAAACATTAAAACTAGGTCCCACAGGGGTTTGTTTAGAAATGCTAAGTCAAACTGAATTTCCTGATATCCCCTCGACGCAAAGAGAACTAAACAAATGAAACGTAAGCGATGAACTACAGCACCGGGCCGGATCAAGTAAACTAACGAGATGGCTAAAACAAACGTTTCACCGAAATGAACCTCTGAACGGCGTTTCCAGATGGCCTTCAACAGCCTGGCTGTCAATAAAATCTAAGAGCGAGAGCGATGAGGGAGCAACATCTCCAACCAATGCATATCAATTCATCCTATCCCAAAATGCAACCCAGATCCACTCCTGACCCTGGCAACCTCAATTTCAACACCAAATTGTCATGTAAATGGCAGCATGTCTGTGCCCCAAATGGCAGCCTATTCCCCGGTCAGTGCACTACTTCCAAACAGGGCCGAGGGAACAATAGGGCACTAAGTTTGACAATAGGAAGCATCTTGGGAAGCGGGATGTGAACCCAAGCCATCTTGGCCACATAATAATGTGTCTGTCTGAAATACTGGCTGGCCTGGGAGGTGATTTCAATCCTTCTGGAGAGCAGTTATACAGCACCCAAAACAGTCCTACAACACCCAAAAGTCAGTCTCAATCTCTAAGATTGAATGGCATAATCAGAAAATTCCATAAATGTGAGGGGATTACAGGCAATGACATTTTTACAGTATAAGCCTTTCTGACTGTGTCTATCATCAAGCTATTCATCATTATATTTCCAATTTGAAGGCAAATGATTTGCCATTTAAATGAACATATTGCACAGGTGTGCAAGCCATCCATCCCACTGAGGTCCCAGAGTCTGCAGGCATTCCTTCAACAGTCTGACTGATTAAAGGTGACTGTTTGGTTTGAACCCCCCACGCATGGCTGTCCTGGCAGCAATGGGACACCAACTTAAAGGGAAGAACTGAAACCAGGCCGTCGAGGGAGTGGGTTTGACGCCGGCTCACCGATCCGGTGTCCGGCCTGTCGGCTGATGGCCGCGATGCTCTGGATGTACGTGCGCGTGGTGGACATGGACTCGTTCCGGGACAGCTCCGACAGCAGGTGCTCGATGAGGTCCACGAACACCAGGTTCCCGCAGGACATGACCAGGTGACCCAGGGCGATGATGGTCCTCTTCCGGACAGCCAGGCGGGGGCTGGTCAGCTGGGGCAGCAGGCAGGACAGGATGGAGGGGTGGAAGTTGACCAATAGGCCGCCCTGTCTGGATGCGGGGGGGGGGTTAATATAACCACGTTAAGCAGTGTTCCGGGACATTATAGCATGTTGCTTTGACACGGGTCAGCAGGTCCGCCGGGCCGGTAGAATACGACCAGCCGACCATTACGTCTGCATAGGGGGAGTGATTGCAGCTAGGGACTTAATTGCCACAAACTGGAAAGATGAGGCTTTGCCGTGGTGTATTTCCACATGACCTTTAGGTGACTATCTGCTATTCTGTGCTTGGCACCAGAACAGGACTAAAGCACTGACAGGACACAGCTCACAGGCTGTCTGGGTCGCTAATGGCCTGGCACATGGAGCACAATTGTCCCACTAATCACTTTGACATCATCTAATTACAATTAAAAAAAAATGTTTTTTAAATAACCCCAAACACCTCTTACGGTTTAATAGGTAGAATCTGTCCGAAGCGGACGCCTGTTGATGGCAGGGAGGCGATACCTTTCAACCAGTCTGATAACTCGGGGTGAATTTGGAGACTGTTAAACAGGCTCTTCTTTCAAAGCCAAATGTCCATGGTGTTGACTGATAGGGAAGCAATCAGGTTGTTTCCCTACCCTGCATTTGGTCAGGCCCAAGGGCACTATCACGCTCTAAACTTTATATACATTTTCTATCCATGCTTGTGTTCAGAGATGGCGCCCGGAGGCATACGGAGTAATATTTCGTATATTTCATAGGCCACTCGTCAGCTAAAAGATTAATTAAATCCCATCATTCTTGTTTTCTGATCTGGCCCTCAAGTCATTATGGCCACTTACTCATCCCCACGTATTCATCACCAGCTTCAAATTAGTTCATAGAATTCCTTCTCCTCCCCGTAAGAAAACATTAAATAACCTAGTAATACAAACATTCATATTTTCTAAAAGGTACAAACCATAACTAATCAATAATGTTTGTACGTTGATCTGGATAAAAGCTTTCAAACAGTGAGGGCCCACCCACCAACCCACTGAGGAAACCCCCCCGCCCACACGCCCAGGAATGGCCCGCCCACACGCCCACCCTACCTGCAAAGCATGTCAGCCATAATGTCCAGGGCCTCCAGCTGAACCGACACGTCCTCCTGCTTGGCGATGGCACTCGTCAGGCGCCCTGTGATCTTTTTACACACACTGGCAGCCAGGGCCGAGCCTTGAGCAAAAGAGGCAGAGAGGGGAGGGTGGGGGTGTTAGCTTAGTCACAATCACAGTGAGCCAAGATGGCAGATGCCCGAAGGTGAAGGGAAAGCAAGGCTACAAAGACATGCTCTATTCCCCAGATCTTCCATCCACATCACTGGGAACGGCCTAACGACCACTCAAGCTAAATTAGCGTCAATGGATGTCATGCAGTATGTTTGAACGGACTAAATGGTTTCCCCGCTCACTCAGGACAGCAACTGAGTCACATGAATCTCAGTGGCCATCAACCTGTACTGCGTTTTGCATTTGTCACTTTAAAAGTGGATAAACAAAGTTGGTTTCACTCTGGAACGTAAGCCAACTCCAAGGTCCGCCCGTCAAAACACCAAACCAGAACCAGGTCTTCTGGTCTGATTTAGTGGGATTTGAGGGGTCGGGATGGTCGAGGTGAGTGGTAATGTTGGTATTTACCACTGGATGCTGGGGGCAGCTCCCCGATGACAGTTTTGAGTCCGATACTGGAGATGTCTCGGAGCTGTTCCTTGTCAGACAGCATGTTGGTGCAGAGTGTGTCAACGATGGTCTCCACCTGGTACTCTTTGACTTTGCTCACCAACGGACCAAGGCTGGAAACAGAGCGCAGGGAAATCTCTCATAAGCACACTTTGACATACCATTTAGAGGCTGTGTGGGGCGAGACACAGCTGAAACAGGTTTAACTTCAAGTTCAAAAGATTGATTTGTAATTTGCAATAACAAGTCATTGCAATGAAATTCTTGGTTTTCGTACTCCCGACAGTGCTGTTAAAAAAGCAACAGTAATTATAATATAAAAATAAGAAGATAACACAAACAATCAAAAATAACACTATAAAAACACAAATCAATAATCTTAATTATAGAACTGTACAACCGTAGTGCAATGTAAAAGTGACAGGTGTGCATGGTATAATTGGCAGATGAACATGATATAAAGTGACAGGTGCGCATGTGACTATGGATGGAAGGGAACAGGGGTTCCTGAATTGAGCAGCCTTACAGCCTGAGGAAAAAAACTGTAGTCTGTTAGTTTTGGACGGAATACACCTGCACCTTCTGCCTGGCAGCAGCTTGGTAAACAGTCATAGGTGGCTGGGATCTGTAATGATTAGTTTGCTTCTCCACTTACACCTTTGAGTCATGTGTCTTAAATGGCCGTTTCAGTATTTAATTGGAAAACAACAAGAGATTCGGTGCATGTATGACTGCACACTGAAATACAGCTTTAGCACCTCTTTCAGTCACATTCCAACAGTTTTCTGAAACTGGTCAGTTGGTCTCATTTTACCGTTTTAGTAAAACAGACTAAGTTCAAAAGCTTTGTTTGGGTATTTTTAACACTTGTAGTTACCAAAGACAGACCAGGCTGCTTGTCACCAGCAGTAAAGTAAGTCCACTTTTTATTCCAGGCCTACATCAATCGAGGCCAGCAACCATCATTTGTTTTAATTGGCCTGATATTTCAGGGTGATTGTGCTTTGCAGCAATACATTATCTGTTAATGACGTCATCCAGAGCACTATATGAAAACGGCACAGACAAGAAACCAAGACCTCTGTAGCGTTACTGTCGCCCAGCCTAACACATTAGACTCACGGAAAATAAATGCAAGACTCAGGAGAGATCAATAGAATTATCGATCAGGTAATCCTTTTTAAGACAAATTATAACAGATTCCAGAGAGCAAAACAATAATATTGAGCAGTACGCTGATACAGAGCCAAGAGAATCACAGCGCAGTTGGCTAATAAGCACTGAAATATATCCTTCTAGCAGAAACAGTAACGCTTGAATCAATATGGCTTTGAGCTGGAATACCCAGAGACAAATGTCAAACTGACAAACACATAAGACAAACACTAACTGAACCAACACAAAGTCATTCGATAACATTATCCATTCAGCCTTGTGATAGAGAGACCAAGCGGGACAGAGAGAAAGAGAGCGACATGGACGAGGACCGATGGACACATCCCACATCTGACTAAGGCTGTCAAATTCATATTCCAATGACATTCTAATGTAAGAATGGAAACAGCCATTTGAATGTAAAAAATAATATTGAATACTAACTAACAGCCCTACGCCTCACACTTCCAGCAGCACTTGCCAAGCTGACACGAGTTTTGCAAAACAGGCAATAGAAATGTGTTAAGCGGTAGGTCAGGCCAGATCAAGCAAAGCAATGATTACATACCACAAACATAATGGCACTTTTTTAGATAATTGCACTTCTTTTATGTATATCCTACACAGTTCTTTGCAGCCTTCTGACCCACAGAAAGCAGAATGAGAACACAACCTGTATATTTCATACACATGGGACTACACATCGTTTGTCTAATAAGTGCCACAATGTTAAAAATAACGTGAAGTGTTTACCGTTTACTGTACTTTCCACTGTGTTGCGAAACATTTTGGCCGGACCGCTGAGTGGAGCCGGCTAAGAATAAAGAACGTCTCTGACTGACTGACATTGTTAAATAGCATAGTGTTTAGAGATGCTGTCACCTAGGCAACCAGGGTTTCGATCCTCACCACAAACCAAACAAATTAGGCATTTGGATTTGTTCTGGACCGACTAGAACTTTGCTGGCTACAAGCTTCAGTAGCTACATTATATATAGTTAGCATAAAGTGAAACTGTTGATGGTTGTAATTCATTGGTCGAACTGCCCCGACAAGGATATTGCGCTCGATTCAATTGTCTTGGTTTTCTAGAGAAACTAACGAGCTATGGAGAGAGTGCAGTTATTGTTTTAATTATAGGTATAGCTAGACTAAAACGTCACTGACTACTAGCTCCAGTATCTACACTAGTGTAAGCTTCAAGTAAAACTGTATGGTTATATTGCAATGAACAAACTGCACCAACAACTAACGTATTGTTTTCTAAGGAAACAAAACAGCCATGGAGTGATTCAAGTCACTGGTTTTATAATAGGTACTGTATAGCTTTGAGCTAGCCACCTAAAATAATCACTTTCTAATTCAACACTCTGAATGCAACGCAGAGATACCGGTTGTTGGGAACTGGGAATTATTTTTGAGAACTGTGGAGATTGACTGATACGTTTGACAACGGAAGAAGTAAACAGACACCCCATCTCCACACACATTATCAGGGGCACTCACTGTTTATAGAGCAAAATGTTTAAAGACTCGGATCCAGCCTCCATTCCTTCTAATGGCGGGCCGGAAAAAAGAGGCTTGCATTGTTCCTTCTCTTGTTTATGTATGTTAATATTATTCACCAAAGAAATTATGGATAAATATGCATATATGGTTTTGTCTGCCCTAGATTCGACTGAATATATTCAGTACAGAAACACTGCTGATTAAAAGCTTATTTGCTGAAATACTAAACATTTTGTTATGTGGTGAAGATCTGTTTTAAAGCCCCATGATTAAAAAAAATTGCAGTCCATCCTTTGGGGTTTTACAGAGTGTTTTTCAAAATGCCTATGAATATATATTTCAATTTATACACGGATTCAAATTCCTTTTTTGTCTCAGTTTCTGATCATTGTGATGTGTACAATATGTTTCTAGTAATGTAGAGGGTATGTACTTGATGTGTGGATGCAAGACTCAAGCAGAAGAGACCTTTAGTCCAACTGCTTCAATAAAGGATAAATAATCAAAAACTAAAATCGACACAAAAAAGGTATTCATGACATTTATGTGGAAGAGCAGTTCAAGGTAAATGCCTACACTGTAGCCTAAAGCGGGGGCAGCGTGCCGGCCGGGGGCAGCGTGCCGGCCGGGGGCAGCGTGAGAAAGTATCTCACCATTTAACAGCCAGATTCTGGACCTCCCCATTCTTATCTTCCAGCAACTTCAGGATCATCTTGACTACCTTGCGCTCGCTGTCATCATCCAGTTTGATCGAGTCTTTCTGCAGCTCCGACATCAGGTCATTGGTGGCCATGAATCTAGAGAGACAGAATATCTCAGTTAGGATAATGAGTATTTTGCACCTATAAAAACAACAGGTAATTGAGTAGGCCTGAAATGTGAGTGAAGCCTAGCAATGACATGTTATGGTCGCACAGGGCAATGGGCATTAGAAGACAAAGCAAATCAAACATGTACCAGGATCAAGCTACCAGCTGGGCTGAAATGAGCGATTGAAGTCGAAAACACAGACTTCATGTTACAAGGCAGACAAGCACTCATCCAGAGCTGGGGCGAACACTACCATCAAATATCCAATATCGAAGGGAGAAACAGGAAGTATCCACCCCAGGCCAATACATCAAAGACATCCTGATTTGAGAAAAACCTTTCCCTAAATACTATCCCAACCAGAAACAAGAAATGCTTCAGAAGAGAGAGAAACAGAAAAGTCAGGAACAATGCATGGGTTTCATGATACAAACTCAGAGTAGCAGACCAACAGCATGAGATACAGACTGACATGCAACTGGTATGTTTACCATGGAGCCCCACACGCACGCAAGCACGCACGCAGGCACGCACGCAGGCACGCACGCAGGCCGACAGGCACGCACGCAGGCCGACAAGACACACGCAGGCCGACAAGACACACGCACGCGCGCACGCACGCACGCACGCAGGCCGACAGACACGCAGGCCGACAGACACGCAGGCCGACAGACACGCAGGCCGACAGACACGCAGGCCGACAGACACGCAGGCAGACCCACACTCACACACACACACACACAGACCCACACACACACACACACACA